>ML818065.1:13678-30229 GCA_009831015.1 Picea engelmannii
TCTAAGCTTTATGAAGAACTCCAACTTGTCTTTATAGATGAAGCATCTTTGATTGGGAGTCGGTTCTTGTATTCCATTGACAACCGACTAAGAAGCATAAAACATGTGCACACGAAATACTTTGGAAACATTGACATGGTATTATGTGGGGATCTTTACCAGGCACAGCCCATCCAAGATTCTTTGATATTTGAACAACCTACCGTTAACATGGAAACAATCACCCATGACTTCTGGAGAGACAATATTAAATGCTTTGAGTTGCATACTACAATGCGCCAGACAGATGAAACATTCATTGCAATTCTGAATAGAATGCGAACAAACAGCCAAACATATGATGACTTAACATATATCAATTTGAGGTGATTACGGCCTGCACTAACAGACCCAACGTTCCCTTACATGTTCTACAGAAATAAGGATGTTGCAATGCATAATAGCCACATGTTATTGGTCATGCCTGGCGATGATATCATCATCAATTCAATTGATCTGGAAGAAGACAACCATGGACATGTGCCACATCATGAACATTCAGTCACTTTACCTTCACAGCTTGTCCTCAAATTAGAAATGTTGGTTGAAATATATGCCTCTAACTATGATTCACAGGATGGCTTGGTCAATGGTGCAGATGGAATACTCAAAGGCTATATGAAGACATAAAAGCTTGATGTCCTTTGGATTAAGTTCCATGAACTGCATATAGGCAAGCAACAAGCAAGCAAGTTGTCTTATCTATATAATTCAAACAATGGAAGCAATTGAACACCTATTTTGCGAATATCAAAGCCAGTATCGACATCAGTAAAGACAGGTCGACTGAAGATTCGAAAACAGTTTCCGATTAAACTTGTATGTGCACGTACAGTCCACGGATCACAAGGACTAACACTTGATAATGTTGCATTTCAGCCTGTTGGAATTCGGATACATGGACTTGTATACACAACATTGTCTCGTGTCAGAAGCATAGACTCCTTGTATTTACTAAGTCCTCTCACAAAAGATAACTTCAAAGTGAAACAAAAAGTTGATATTGAAATGGAACAACTCGGGACCACTGCAAAATGGCAACTGCACTATGATTACCAATCGATACAAACAAATGTATCTGTATCAATTCTCTCGCTTAACACACGCAGCTTAAATGCACGCATGGATGATATACTGAATGACTATGATATAATGCAATCTGATATTCTGTGCTTGCAGGAAACACACATGGCATTATGCATGCAGAACAAACAATTCCCAAATCACAATTGCATATCAAGTTACATTACACATGGGATGATGATACTGGTGAAAAAACATGTGCCAATTTTGGACCATATACATATCGAAGAAAAGAATGTTGAAGTGGTGCTTGCAAAAATTGTTTTCCATGGAACATAAGTTGCAATATTGAATATGTATGTTGTTCCCCATGCAACATTCTCCAACATAGTAGATGTTATTTCCAATGCATTGGGCCATTTCCATCTGAACGGACCCATTGTACTTGTAGGAGACTTCAATATTGACATGCTACAAAATAATGGCAAAACAAAAGAATTGGAAAACTACATGTGCAAATACAGTCTTCGCTTTCTTTTGAACAACACAAGCCATCTGCAAAACGCACTTATTGACCATGTTTGGTCGAGTGTGCCCATTCCTCAATACATTATGTTTGTCTTAGACACATATTGGTCTGATCACGATACCATTGGTATTTCACTTTAATTATGAGATATACATCAAACATATTGCAAAGTCATATTTCTATGTTTCAAAGCATATATGTATAGCTTGTTGCAAAAAAAGAAAAAAACAATTCTCCAGCTTCTTAGTTTTCCCTGATTTCTACACATACTGTTCTGGTGAGCATACAGTCGGTGTTGTACTTGAATTATAAAATATACACTATGCAAGAAAAGAAAAAAAGGTACATCCTCCTAAAGACTATTTGTTGCTCTATTCATCTTATTCTAAATTTTTTAGTATATGTACATAGTACTTTCCTTTTTCTTTATATCTGAACTTATGTTCATATCCCTTTTTTTTTGTACTTTTGTTGATAGAAACAAACAGGAAAAGTAGAGGTCGCAAAGAACTCCTACCCAGAGATGTAGAGGATTCCATGCAAAGGTGCATTTTTTTCTACTCGTGTTCCATACTAAATAGTTTTTCGTTTACTTTGTTTGTATTTGTCGAACTTGTTTGTAGTTGTGTTTTTTTGTTTGTTTTTTTTTTTGGGGGGGGGGGCTAGAGCTCGATAGCCTACAGGTCATCCATCTAACAGAAATGCAATGTTGAGCCAATCAGGCCGCAAGTCCACTTGTCAATTTTTATATCGTCCAACTATGGGTGCTATTTGTACGATACGGAACATTAGAGGCCCAATGTATAGCCCGCAAGTCCGCGATCCAAATAAGTGGCTAAGTATGGAATAAGGGATCTGTGCATATTTGGTATGTATTTCTCGTTTCTAGGAGGGCGCCGGCCCTAGAGTCTTTGTGTTAATTTGTATATCGCGGAAATCACTAGAAGTAGAATGTTGAGCCGGCCAGCCCATAAATTCGCTTGTCAATTTGTATATCATGGAGTTGTGGATGCTATTTGTAAGGCACCGAACAATAGACGCCTAGTTTTGACCCTGCCAGTCGGAGAACCCACGATCCAGAAACTGTACATGCTCTATAAAATCTCAGCCACCCCGCAAGTTTGCTTGTCAATTTGTATATCGCGGAAGTGTGGGTGCTATTTGTAGGACACGGAACAATAGAGGCCTATTTTTTTAGCCCGAGAACCCGCGATGCAAAAAGTGGCCAAATATGGAATGTGATATCCGTACATGCTCTATACAATCTCATGTCCATACTTTATAAAAGTACATATTTAGTTTTGTCTGGTTTCTACACATACTGATCTGGTAACCACACAGTTGGTGTTGCACATGGATTATGAAATGTGCACTGCGAATCGGATCGAGCCCTTTGGTTTCCTCAGCCAATTGTATGCTCGCGCGTCCCCCGCTACGCGTTATCAAACTCTCGTTCCCCGTCTTCCGAGAAAGTGTACATGCTCTATAAAATCTCAGCCACCCCGCAAGTCCGCTTGTCAATTTGTATATCGTGGAAGTCTGTGTGCTATTTGTGGAACACGGAACAATGGAGGCCTATTTTTTGAGCTTGCCAACCCGAGAACCCATGATCTAGAAAGTGGCCAAGTATGGAATGCGATATCCGTACATTCTCTATAAAATCTCATGTCCATACTTTATAAAGCTGCATATTTAGTTTTGCCTGGTTTCTACACATATTGATCTGGTCACCACACAGTGTTGCACATGAATTATGAAATATGCACTGCGAGTCGGACTGGGCCCTTTGGTTTGCTTAGCCATATTTTTTCCCACGGGTCCCCCGCTACACCTTATCAAACTCTCGTTCCCCGTGTTCTGAATGTACATCTTGCATCGAAAACTTGGTAATCCATGTCTATGCTCGCGGGTTCCTAGACGACGTGAGTGGCAGATTTTATGTCCATCTAATCTTGCGCCCGAAACTTCACTGGAAGCTTGCGACTCATTTGCTAATTTTTTTTAATTAAATTGTACGATATCAATATTCATTATTAAATAATTTAGTACTTGAAAATAATTTAGTACTTGAAAATAATGTTTTTAGATAATGTCAGCTATATAACATATATGTTATATGTTATACATGTAGACAATCACAATCTTGAACCCGCCAGTCCTGGAGTCCATCTTTCAACTTGTATATCACGGAACTCCTAGTGCTACGTGGAGTAGATAGAAAAATAGAAGTACAATGTTTATCGAGCCAGCCCGAAGTCCACCGATAAATTTGTATATCACGGAAGTCTGGGTGCTACTTGTAGGACACAAAAAAATAGGGGACCAATTTTCGGCCCGCCAACCCAAGAACCCGGGATCCAAAAAGTGACTAAGTATGTATTCAGGGATCCATACATGCTCTATGAAATCTGATATCCATACCTATAAATTTGTATATCGCGGAACTCCAAGTGTTATTTGGAGGACACAGACGGATATAAGTGCAATGTCCAACCAACAAATTAAATTGTGGAATATCAAAATTTGTATATTGTGGAAGTCTGATTCGTAAACAATTGCCATCCTGGGCTCGCAAACTCCGAGTACTATTTGGAGGACATGAAACAATAGAAGTGCAATGTTCAGCCCGCAAGTCCGCTCCTCAATTTCTATATAGCGCAAGTCTGGGTACTATTTGTAACACACGGAGCAATAGAGGCCCACTTTTGAACCCGCCAGCCCGAGAACCCGCGATCCAAAGACTGTACATGCTTCCCTAAAAGCCTACACAAAGTCACACTTTCCATACTTAGCCACTTTCCCACAATTCCACAAATATACAAACCCTCCGCTGAACTGCACCATCATGTCCTCTTACATTTTACGTGTTTTGCAGTCAACAATTATGACTCATGCAGTTTCACCATTGGACACTCACTAGTTTCACCATACAGTTTCAAACTTGGCGATTCCTTCCTTGCTTGCTCTTCCCCATCCCCGTCACCTTCGCACGTGTCCATAATAAGAAATAATTTATATGTGTGTGTGTGTGTGTGTGTGTGTGTGTGTGTGTGTGTGTGTGTGTGTGTCTTGTTTCTAAATATTTAATGCTAACATGTCATCCTGTAGGCACCATCTAAGCTATCATTGATGTGCGCAAGGCTCGAGAAGTTCTGCCATTAATGCAATATTTGTGAAGGCTTTTGTTATCCCTTCCCAGTCTTAATTTCAAATACCATGGAATGTCATCCGCACGCCGTCAGCTTGGTTCCTTCACAAAACCTCCAATTCTTAAATGTTCTTTGCCATAACTGCCACATTCGCACTTCTAAGTATGCAATAATTAAGCTTTATTTCTAACAGGTCACCATACAGCACGCATAGATATTGTCATTAATGAGTAGATTTTCCATTTGCATGCACTGAACCAACGTTTCCATGGGGTTATATTTTCCCCTCCATTTATTCATTTCAAGCCACGTCTGGAGCAAACCAAAGTTTTCATAAACTACTGGCACCATCTCCACAACAATTTTGTAGAGATACAGTGAACATCTTCCTTACGAGCTTTCCGTGCAGAAGAAGGGAAAAAGAATTGTAGGGGAGGCGGAGCAACCCGAAATTTAGAGTGAAAACATGGATCTTGACGTTGATCTGGATAGCATATTCTACAACCTTGATCAGCCTGGAGACGCAACTCAGCATGTCTACCCAATGGACATAGTTGATACTGAAATTTTTTACGAAGATGAATCCTTCATGTTCCAGAGTGTTGTTTTTGAAAGCGAATCAAAAAAATTAGTCATTGAAAAAAGAGATGTAAAAAATAAGAAAAGAAAACATCGTTCAAAACTTGACCTTGCCAATATGCAGGCGTCCAAAATCTCTCAACTTGACATGGCAAACGGAGATGCTCTTCATGATTCGGTTGGAGTCATTGAGGCTGAAAATGCCAGACTAAAGAACCAGACTAAGGAATTAGAGGAAGCTTTGTTTCCTATGCCATTACTTGAAAATCCTTTGGAAATAGCCATGCATGTGACTACCTGCACCCCTGCAGCAAATCTAAAAGGCTCGTCCAACTTCCTCGCATCCTATAGAGGGTATGTGGATAAAAATATCAACAAAATAATGGAACTGATTACTAAGGCCTAGGAAACATCACAGAATATGGATTCCCTAGGAAGCAGGGCGCATAACTTGCTCCAACTTCTGTAGATGGATTTAAAGAATGAAGAAAATTTATATGTGCACATAGTCATCCCTTTTGCCTTTCATGTCAACAACATGTCAGACACGACAAGAAGACAACATGATCTCTGGTCCAAAAAACGGCTCAGACAATTAGAAGCATGCTGGAAAGAGAAGGTGAAGAACTTGTATCTCATTGTCCAATCATGTGAGCAAGCAATATCAAAGAAAGAAACATTATTCACAAAGCTCACCAAAATAGAGTTAGCCGGAAGGACAAACAAATTCCAGGACCCCAGCTTAATCATCAACTCGTTGGCGTTAACCAAGCAAGCTTTCGATAAACAAGTTGATAATTTTAAGGCCTTGTCTTTAGAAAAATTTTACAGGATTATTGAATATCATGAACAAGATGTGGACAACTGGCTAGTCTGGTATTCGGTACAGAATGGAGACATTCATCAGGCTCTGTGTAATCTTTCTATTAACCTAAGCGAATTAGAAAATGAACTTTTCAGCATTAAAATCCGGAATGACATCAACGTCGCCCCCTTGAGAAGATATATTGAAGAGAACTTGAAGTGGGTCGCTGACGAAATCCAACAGGGAAATCCATCAACAAGCAAATAGAAAAATTACTTATATGGAACATCGGTATAAATGATTTGTTTATCAATTCAGTTATTCAAGCTAGAAAATACCAAAATTACTTATATGTACCATGCATGTAAGTGTATACTGATAGTTCTTTCTTTATCAATCCAGTGATTCCACCTTTTCTTAATACAAATCTATAGCCAAAAAATAATATCTTCCCATTTCTACTTTTCAGGTATTACTTTCCACACTCCTATTTCTTGTACATATTTCTCTTATGGTTCGCGGGAGCCCCAATCCCAGTCTATATGACAAACGCATTTACATTTCCAGGAATATGTAACAAACAATTATTTTTTTTCATATATTCCAAATAAAACTATTCTTTTGTCTCCTTATATATTTATGTGTTCCTATATTTTTATCTTCAGTTATGTTGAATGTGAAGACAATATCATATTCCACACATATATATGTGTGTGTGCGTGTGTGTGTGTGTGTTTGTTTAAATTTCCATGAATATGTAACACGTTTTATTAATATTTTATATAAATGTAACACGAAACTCTGGGTGCTCTTTGTAGGCCATGGAACAACAGAGGCCCACGGAAATCTCATCCCCATACTTTATAAAAGTACATATTTCGTATGTATATAAGTAAATATCTACTTTATATAATTACGTATTTGGTATGTATAATTTATGTTGTGTAGGAACCTATAATTTAATAAATTTCAATTTATTGTGTTCAGGAGCCCCTGTTTTATAGAAAACTAATTCAGGAATGCTATTTTTTTGGTCCTTTTGTCCACCACGCTATGTAACAGACGTTTGTACTATTTTTTGTGCTTTTGTCCACCAACGTATGTAAAACGTATGTACAGAAAACTAATTCGCGAATGCTAAAAAAATTTGACACAAACCCCTTAAAATTTAAATAGTCTGCAAGTCTGATTGTCAATTTGTATATCGTGAAACTCTCGGTGTTTTTTGTAGGGCATGAAACAACAGAAGCCCAATTTTTAGGTCCCCGGCCCGAGAACCCACGATCCAAAAACTAGCTAAGTATGGAATGAGGGTTTCGTGCATGCTCTATATATCTAGCTAGTCAAATTACATATTTGGTATGTATAATTTGATAAATTTCAATTTCTTGTGTCCAGGAGCCCTTGTTTTAAAGAAAACTAATTCGGGAATGCTAGTTTTTTTGTGCTTTTGTCCACGAACCTATGTAACAAACGTAGGCCCTTAAAATTCAAACAGTCTGCAAATCTGACTGTCAATTTGTATATCACGGAACTCTGGGTGATATTTGTAGGGCATGGAACAACAGAAGCCCAATTTTCATCCCCCCATCCCGCGAACCTGCGATCCAAAAACTGGCTAAACTTAATTCGGGAATGTTAATTCTTTTCTGTTTTTCTCCTGCCTGGTCATTTTCAAAATTATCATTTCTTGCATCTTTACCACCTCTCCTTCATAATGATTGCCACAAAGGCCCTTAAAATTCTAATAGTTCAAAAGTGTGCTTGTCAATTTGTATATCACGGAACTCTGGGTGCTCTTTGTAGGCCATGGAACAACAGAGGCCCAATTTTCAGCCCGAGAACCCGCGATCCAAAAAATGCTTAAGTATCGAATGAGGGCTCTGTGCATGCTCTATAAAATATCATTCCCATACTTTATAGAAGTACATATTTCGTATGTATAAAAATAAATATCTACTTTATAAAATTATGCATTTGATATGTATAATTTATGCTGTCAAGGAACCAATAATTTGATAGATTTCAATTTCTTGTGTCCAGGAGCCCTTGTTTTAAAGAAAACTAATTCGGGAATGCTATTTTTATTATACTTTTGTCCACCAATCTATGTAATAGACGTTAATACTATTTTTTTGTGTTTTTTTCCACCAGCGTATGTAAAACGTATGTAAACAAAACTAATTCGGAAATACAAAATTTTTTGGACACAAGCCCCTTAAAATTCAAATAGTCTGCAAGTCTCATTGTCAATTTGTATATCGCGGAACTCTCGGTGCTATTTGTAGAGCACAGAACAACAGAAGCCCAATTTTCAATCTACGAGCCCGAGAACCCGGAATGAGGGTTCTGTGCATGCTCTATATATTTACTTAATCAAATTACATATTTGGTATGTATAATTTATGTTGTCCAGGAACCTATAATTTGATAAATTTCAATTTCATGTGTCCAGAAGACCTTGTTTTAAAGAAAACTAAATTGGGAATGCTAGTTTTTTTGTGCTTTTGTCCACGACCCTATGTAACAGACATAGGCCCTTAAATTTCAAATAGTCCACAAGTCTGATTGTCAATTTGTATATCGCGAAACTCTAGGCGCTATTTGTAGGGCACGGAACAACACAAGCTCAATTTTCAGCCCGCCAGCCCGAGAACCCGCGATACAAAAATTCAAATAGTTCGTAAGTCTGATTGTCAATTTGTATATCGTTGAACTCTCGGTGCTATTTGTAGGACAAGGAACAATAGAAGCCCATTTTTCAACCCCCCAGCCCGAGAACCCGCGATCCAACTATTTTTTGGGTGTTTTTGTCCACGAACTTTGGGTGCTATTTGTAGGGCACAGAACAATAGAAGCCCAACTTTCAGCCCGCCAGCTTGAGAACCCGCGATCCAAATATTCAAATAGTCCGCAAGTCCAGTTGTCAATTTGTATATCGTGGAACTCTTCATGTTATTTGTAGGGCACGAAACTACAGAAGCCCAATTTTCAGCCCGCCAGCCCGAGAACCCAGAATGAGGGTTTCGTCCATGCTCTATATATCTACTTAATCAAATTACATATTTGGTATGTACCCGAGAACCCACGATCCAACTATTTTTTGGGGCTTTTTGTCCACGAGATCTGGGTGTTATTTGTAGGGAAAGGAACAACAGAAGCCCAATTTTTAGCCCGAGAACCCGCGATCCAAAAATTCAAATAGTCTGCAAGTTTGATTGTCAATTTGTATATCGCGGAACTCTTGGTGTTATTTGTAGGGCACAGAACAACAAAAGCCCAATATTCAGCCTGCCAGCCCGAGAACCCATAATGAAGGTTCTGTCCATGCTCTATATATCTACTTAATCAAATTACATATTTGGTATGTAATTTATGCCATTCAGGAACCTATAATTTGATAAATTTCAATTTCTTCTGTCCAAGAGCCCTTGTTTTAAAGAAAACTAATTTTGTGCTTTTGTCCACGAACCTATGTAACAGACGTAGGCCCTTAAATTTCAAATAGTCCACAAGTCCGATTGTCAATTTGTATGTCCCGGAACTCTGGATGTTATTTGTATGGCACGGAACAACACAAACCCAATTTCCAGCCCGCCAGCCCAAGAACACGCGATCCAAAAATTCAAATAGTCCGCAAGTCTGATTGTCAATTTGTATATCGCGGAATTTTCAGTGCTATTTGTAGGGCACAGAACAACAGAAGCCCATTTTTCATTCCCCCCCAGCCCAAGAACCCACGATCCAACTATTTTTTGGGTGTTTTTGTCCACAAACTCGGGGTGCTATTTGTAGGGCATGGAACAACAGAAGCCCAATTTTCAACCCACCGGCCTGAGAACCTGTGATCCAAATATTCAAATAGTCCGCAAGTCCAATTGTCAATTTGTAGATCGCGGAACTCTTTGTGCTATTTGTAGGGCACGGAACTACAAAAGCCCAATTTTCAGCCCACCAACCCGAGAACCCGGAATGAGGGTTCCGTCCATGGAAGCCCAATTTTCATCCCGCCAGCCCGAGAACCCACGATCCAAAAATTCAAATAGTTTGCAAATCGGATTGTCAATTTGTATATCGCGAAACTCTCAATGTTATTTGTAGGGCACGGAACAACAGAAGATCAATATTCAACCCACCAGGCCAAGAACCTGAAATGAGGGTTTCGTCCATGCTCTATATATCTACTTAATCAAATTACACATTTGGTATGTATAATTTATGCCATCCAGGAAACTCTAATTTGATAAATTTCAATTTATTGTGTCCAAGAGCCCTTGTTTTAAAGAAAACTAATTTTGTGTTTTTGCCCACAAACCTATGTAACAGACGTAGGCCCTTAAATTTCAAATAGTCCACAAGTTCGATTGTCAATTTGTATGTCCCGGAACTCTGGGTGTTATTTGTAGGGCACGAAACAACAGAAACCCATTTTTCAGCCCGCCGGCCCGAGAACCCGCGATCCAACTATTTTTTGGTGCTTTTGTCCACGAACGTATGTAGAAAACTACTTCAGGAATGCTAAATTTTGTGTCCAATAACCTTTTAAATGTTAATTATTTTTTATAAATTTCGGGAAAAAACTAATTCCAGAATACTATATTATGCATGGAAACCACATGTACTTCAACTTCCTACCCACGTGTCTGTACTCGGTCGCATTTATTCTCATTCCAACCTGGCAGAGACTACGCTGCCATGTAGCACTTGTTATTATTGTTGATAACCAAAATCAACTGTAAAAAAGAAAATTAATTAATTAAAAAAATACTTAAAAGTTGAAACTGGAAAAATTATAAATTTTGTAATAAATGTTAATGTTAAGATATCAACTTTTGTATTGAATGTTAATGTTAAGATATCAACCTTCCAACAAAGTTTAGCTAAACTTAAATTTTTAAATAAATTTTCTTATTATTGTTGACCAAGATCAACTGTTAAAAAAAAATTTTAAAAAAAAAAATTAATTAATTAATTAAAATACTTAAAAGTTGAAACTGTAAAAATTATAAATTTTGTAATGAGTGTTAATGTTAAGATATCAACCTTCCAATTTTTGTATTGAATGTTAATGTTAAGATATCAACTTCCAACAAGGTTTAACTAAATTTAAATAAATTATATATCATGGCATATGCCAAAATTGTATACTATAAATGTGTCAATATAAATAAATAAGACTTCATATATTTTAATGATATTTATATAGAATTTTTCAATTCAAGATATTTTGAATTTTAAAAATTTCTTTATGTCGAAGAAAAAGTGAAATTTCAATTTTAATATTAAAAGAAAATGAAATATTTATTATATTAAATTTTAGTTTTTAGTATACATGTTGATAATATTACTCATTTTATATAGAATTCTTCAATTCAATATGTTTTGAATTTTGAAAATTTATTTATGTTGAAAAAAAAATGTTGAAAATTTATTTATGCCAAAGAAAAGAAAAAAACTCAATTTTATTATTAAAAAATAATAAACATTTATTTTATTAAATTTAAACGTCTTAACACGATAGGTTGATAATATTATTTTATATATGATCATGCTATGTTTACATTTACAAGATATGAATAAAATATAAATAGTTGAAAAAATACCAAAAAACCTATATGATATAAATGATTTGGTCGCCTCTACAATCAAAGCCTTTATGTTTTTTAAGATGTTGAATACAATAACTGCTGCATTTTGTTAAAATAAGTGATTCTGTGAAGCTTGTTTTTTTTAAGAAAACAACAAAGTAAATTTTCATAAATGCATGGAGAAAAATTAGGAAAACAAAGGTTTATATTTTAATATGTTTTTTTTTATTATTTTCTCTACTTTCTATATGAGGGTGGTGGTGGAGAGAATAATAAAGAAAATACACTGGGGAATAATAGAGAAAACATAATATGTTTTCTTTATTATTCTCTCCACCCTCATATAGGGGTAATATGTGTTTTCTATTATTCTCCCAACCTCCACCCACACCTTCACCCTCACTCTCATCTTCATATAGGGGTAATATGTTTTCTCTATTATTCTCCCTACCCCTATGTGAAGGTGCATGTGGACAATTTATTTAGTTTTATGGGAAATTAAAAGTATTTCATGGCATTTGAGGTTGGTATTCATGATTTTTGGAGGAAAGTTTGGATCTATGTTTTAAGTATGAGTTAGGTATATTAAGTGGGTTTTGGTTTAAAGTTAAAATATGAGTGAAATGAAAATTTCAAAATAAAACATATCTTGTTATAATGGGCCTAATGGTTAAGAACATGTGTTTCCTCTTAAGAGGTCACAAGTTCAAATCCAGAGGGGGTAGGGTATGTATACCTCCGTAGACTTTACCAGTCAAATCGTTGGGCGGAGGGGGTCCCTTGTCCCACAAATAAGGGGGTCTCATACACCAATTTGGTGTGGCTTAGTCGTTTAAAATGAAAATAAAATGAGCATTTATGCCCCTATCCAAGTTTGCTTTTAAATGCAAAGTAATATCTCATAGCTAGTTGATAAATAATCATTCAACAACAATATTTATCTCAAATCCATAGTAAATGTAATTATGAAGATGAAATGAATATATAGCTCTAGTTCCATTAAGTTGTAGAGATTGTAAAAATGTCCATCTTTAGAGACATAATACTCTACCTTGATTCAAAACTCATGCAAACAGACACATCTCTAGCCTAAAGCGCATCACAATTCTTAGATAAACTAGTATACCTTTGATTGGTGTGACCCCATTCTCCATCCCAATATAGAAATTAAAATAATATAAATATTCCAAAGACATTTAACCTTATTCCATCTAAATGAATTTTAAATATGGTTTATAAAATTCTTTAAATTTATTTTTTTTGTTAGCTAAATATCCCTGACTTGCGGGATTGGCATGTGGCTGAGATGCCACGATTCATGGGCATCTAACCCGTCAAAATCACCCGAGGATCGCACTCGGCCTGGACCGCACCAGCCCTTAACATGACTGGATTTGAGGTGTCCCCAGAGGTTTTGAACCGGTAACTTCACTTACGGAGTGCCTTAACAACTCACTCCCTCACCAACTGCTCTACACCACAGAGGCATAAAATTCCTTAACTTATTAATGCCTCTCTTTGAAAATACAAAGCATTATAAAAAAATCTATCAATAAATATTTATTCTTCAACAATATAGGGCGTTATAAAAAAATGTGTCGAGATATCCCTATATGTTTCTTACCAATGTTAATATAACAACTTTTTGCACATGCCAGCTATCGTAAAACCTTTCACTAGTTAGTTTTCAAAGGAAGACTAGAGAGCTAAAAGATGGATGGTTGTTCAAACCAACTTTTGTTCTTATTATACCTGCCGATAGGCATGGTATATAGCTTTGAGTTTGCTTTGACTTTCTATTAGTTTATGGTTGACCATAAAATATACACCCATTTATCCAAAGTTTTAAAAAATAATTATTTATTTTAAATTTTGATTCTCATTTATCTGATATCTTATTGGCCAAAAACTTTGAAGTCTTATTGTTGCCTTCACTTCCCCCAATGTTCATTGTAATAAATATTTCTTGTTTTTTTATGTATACTGTCAAAAGTTGGGACCCATCTTGTAGAATTTGTACTAAAAAATTCAGACTCTTATCTTATTGCCATACCAAGGCCATGTGTACTGGTTAGGTTGTCTTCACTGATATTCAGCCTAGTTTATGTTTTTGTTCTTTATTGTAAACATTTAGCTAGTGTCATAAATATTTTTAGACTTCGACGTACTGAACTATGGGTTTTCCGCTGTAACTTTCTTGCCTTTTTGTGCTTCTTGTGGCTATTTATTAGTGCTTTCAATCAAATCAGATTGATAGGCAAGGATCTTGGTTTACTGGCTGAGTAGGGATTCCATCGCCTACGTCCATAGTGGTTGAAAATTGGTAAATTATTATAATTACATTTCTTAAGATGCGTAATTGTTTAATGACAATGGGTACTACTGTTTGATGGCTGAGTTGACTTAACTCGTATCATATTTAATTGCGTTCGTCCTAGTTCAGTGGTTTCACCCTCTTTGACGGTGGACTAGATTGACGGCGGACGTAAACCTAAGAAAAACTTATATTGCACATTCATATTCATCACTCCATTGCCAGGTTTGATTGACAAAGGATACGACAGGCTTGCTCTACATGGTTTAATGCTTTACAACTTCGAATGTTATGGACATAACTAGTTACATTCGGTTTCATTCATTAAGCAACAACTTGGTGCACACCTAATGCCTCCAATGCTTATTTTACTTTTTGACATTTGGATAAGGAGAGAGTATTTGTTCCGATGAAATTGATAAACTACGAGGTTTGCATGCCTCCCTCTTTTAAATGGACTATAATAGACTGCAAATGGTTGACTTCCTGTTTGATAAACTACGAGGGTTGCCTCCCTCTTTTAAACGGACTGTAACAGACTGCAAATGGTTGACTTCCTGCAAGGTTGACTGTTTTTTTTATAGGTGAGGAGGGATTGATTCCATCCATGGAGCAGGAAGATGCTAAATTTTCACTGAGAAGTAAAGAAAAGGCACAAGCTGAAACTGGCAGAAAATTCACTGGAGACACTCGTCGCCTGTGACACCAGCAGTCCTCGACATCAAGACGTCCAAATTCAAGTCAACAGGCTCAATTCTAGATTCTGATGGTCGGAGGCTGATCGCCTTGTTACCAGGCGAGTGGCTTACACCCTCGCAGAGTTCGCCAAACACGGTAAGGCAGAGATTTCATGGTTTTTTTTTTCTTTAAAGTTTTATTCCTTTAGAGATTGCTTGTGTCGTGTATGTAGTTTAAACCTTTGCCATGACTATATTTGGAACTTGTCGTGTATGCGGTTTGAACATTTGTCGTATCTATGTCTGGAACTTAATTTCTCTCCAGAAATTTCAAGTTAAGCAGTTCTTTTATTCCGCTGTACTATTAAAATAATTTTGTGATATATACGTTAATAGAAAGTTTTACTCCTTCAGAGATTGCTTGTGTCGTGTATGCAGTTTGAACCTTTGTCGTAACTATATTTGGAACTTGTCGTGTATGCGGTTTGAACCTTTGTCGTATCTATGTCTGGAACTTAGTTTCTCTCCAGAAATTTCAAGTTTAGCAGTTATGTACTATTAAAATAATTTTGTGATGTATACATTAACAGAAAGTTTTACTCCTTTAGAGATTGCTTGTGTTGTGTATGCAGTTTGAACCTTTGCCATAACTATATTTGGAACTTGTCGTGTATGCGGTTTGAACCTTTGTCGTATCTATGTCTGGAACTTAGTTTCTCCCCAGAAATTTCAAGTTAAGCAGTTCTATACTATTAAAATAATTTTGTGATGTATATATTAATTGAAAGTTCTACTCCTTTAGAGATTGCTTGTGTCGTGTATGCAGTTTGAACCTTTGTCGTAACTATAAATGCTAGTATATACATTCTATATGCTATTGACCACATATTAGTTAGGTTTGACCAAAACAAATTAAACTTTTTTAAAAGTATGACATATTTGATTTTTTAAATTATTTTATAACAATTTTTTAAAATGTAATTAATTGTTCAAATTAACTTCTTATTGCTGCATAAATATGCAAAATAAATGGTTTGTGCACTGCAATAATAATATGTGCAAGCTAAAAAAACTATAACGGCGGATGTGGCACGTATTGCTTTATTTGCATTGTTTGTCAAACCCCTGCGTTTTCATCTCATTGTTGTCAAGTACACTTAATAAATATATGATCGACCCAAGTAATTATTATGAGTGATTTCCATATTTTTCACAAATACATAAAGGTAAGAGAATCACTTTGAAGTTATTAAGTAATTAATATAATAAAGCCATACCCGATTGTGCAAGTATTGATATCAAATTCAAACAACTTTGAAGTTATTAAGTAATTAATACAATAAGTCGTATTCATTTTTGTGATTTGAAAACATTCAAAACAAGGAATATTCATATGAAATGAAGTTATTAAGTAATTAATATAATAAGTAGTATCCATTTTTGTGATTTGAAAAACATTGGAAGTAAGGAATATTCATATGAAAGCTTGTCTACTTTATCTCTTTAATATAATTTGGAAGAGACACATGATATACACCTACGACATGTATAATAATTTTTTCTGGCTTGACACAAAATCTGGTAGACCTTATCCCTTCAATATAATTTTTGTGCTCACACCAAATTTCATACTATTAATGGTGACATTATGTATATATTTTTATATTTATATTTCTATACTTAAAAAATCCATTTTTGACATTATGTGTATGAGACCCCCTTGTTTGTGGGACAAGGGACCCCCCTCCGCCCAGCGATTTGACTGGTAAAGTCTACGAAGGTATACATACCCTACCCCCCTCTGGATTTGAACCTGTGACCTCTTAAGAGGAAACACATGTTCTTAAC
>ML818065.1:68127-118772 GCA_009831015.1 Picea engelmannii
ATAAAAGAACTGTCATCACCCCAAGTGTTAATAATTGCCATGCCCCCAAAGTGACTGTTTTAAGGGAGAGAAGAGGCTTTTGTATGATGCCTAAGATGTGCAAAGAGTCAATCCCAGTTATGAGTGCAAAGAGTCAATCCCAGTTATGAGGTATCTTAGGAGACTATTGAGATCCCTGGATGCCCCCAAAAACAGATGCTATATGAAGAATAATATTCAAGAGAACTTTGTAGAAAAAGATCAACTATAATGAAGAATGTAAATTCCATGCCCTCAGTGGTAACCAAATTGTTGACTGCCATTGTCCCCATTTAGAAAAAATGTTGGCAATGACAAACAAATAAATAAATGAACTGATTCTGTTGAATAAAAGAAACCTAAAGAAGTGAGTATAATATTGGCAGTGCCCAAGAAATGCCTAATGCCTCTATTGAGACTAACCAGGGGGCTAGGGATGAAATTGTTCAAATCATTAACATCTTCAGGTTTGGAGTTTCCCCCAAATCAAATGCTGCCACAAACAATGACCTTATTTGACTAAAGTATAGGAATGTGAAACAGGGGAAAGAGATAGTATCATAGTTGTAAAGTGGTTGGCATGCCTTTCAGAGACATCAGATGAATTGAAACTTGAACAAGTGCATAGATAATCCTAATATCTGCACAAGTTAGCTCTCCATATGTACATGTAGCATCACTCTATGATTCTCCTAGCCACTAACTGAGTACTTTGAATATGCCATTTACTATCTATGTAAGAAGAGGAGTTGACTATGGTGGGGTTCAAAATCTCCACACTTTTAAGATGGCAATGGAGTTCTGTTGTATTATGTAAATTATAAGAGATGTGATGTGTGTACATTGCAGATGTAGAGGGAATGCACTGTGTCCTAGGTTAATATAGGGCCAAGCATGTTAAGAACATGTTTATGTTGCATGTAGCAGGCTATGGCTGACTGAAGAGTAGTCTAACGCAGTTCTGAAAAAATTTAACAAAGTCATAAAGATAGTGCACTCTTGACTAGGATTCTTAAAGGTGTATCCTTAGGTGGGCATTGCTTCTGAATGGGGAACACATGTATGGCAAAGTAATAATCTACAGCCTAAAGGATGTCGTGGCTTCTTGTCCATTTTGGTGTCCATATTCTGTAGACTATTTTAGTGACTGAAATAATTAGATGCTTAATGGTTAATTCAATTGAATAGAACTAGATCTTTCATGCAAGTGGATTGTTGCTTTGGTTTTGCAATTGACTCTTTCTTTAATGCCAGTTTTAGTGATAGCATATAATGTTCTTTATTTGTGTTTGGGCCTTTGTTTCACATGGCAACTTGTCTGATTAGCAAGCTTTGTTTGGCATTTGATGCCATCTGTGTGAGTTGAACATATTGTTATTTTTAGAATAGAATTTGTTGGTTAGAGTCTACATAAATATCTCTGTAAAGTGCAAAGCAATTTGTGAGGTTCAAAGACGCCCTACTTGGGAAGCTTGCTTACTTGATCTTGTTTGGTGTTGGTTAACTAGGAACTACTTGTATACTTCTAGCTTCAGATATGATTTGTTTCCTTCTTTGGGATTGTCACTGACCATAATAAGAGACACGGGTAATTATATTAAACAATAGCCTATGTTACACCACATTTCTGATGCGTGGAGACACAGGTAAATGAGGATGTGTACCCAGTGCGTCTAGAGACCCCCCGACCCCTAAAAAAACAACAGGTGACAATAAGTTACATCAGTGGTACGACATAGGAGCCCTGCCCCAAATATATAAATAATATTAATGTTTAAAGTTTTAAAAGATCTTGTGTCTGTCTTAAGTATGTAGATTTGTGAAGGTTAAGAGACTCGTGATGGAAGGTCGTAATTTTGGTAGACAGGTGTCTAATACACGAAGACTGTAGTGATGTCAATTAAGGACTGTGAAGGGTGTGTCAGGCACTTGCTTTTTGAAGCCAAAATTGGCTAGACACCATATAATTTGATTTCCTCTTAGATATATCAAATATAAGTTTTTCTTTTTCTTGAGAAAAAAAAAGTTTTAAACTTCTAAAAGTAAGCATTAATAACACATACTTGATACATATATGAGTGACAATACATACCAATCACTGTTCATGTCGAAACCAATGAAAACACATGCCAAATTGACTGCTGTTATGAGTTTTCAGCTACTAAATGATTGCCTAGCACCAAACGACTACCCAACAACAACAAAATGATGGCCCGGCACACTAGCAAATGATCATTGTGATTTCTTTGGGTGTTTGTTTACAGTTTATAGAGTATACGAGGGTTGGTGGGACTAAATAGAAAAGGGCAGGAAACTAGTAATTAGGTTTCATATGATGTGTGTAAATTTATATTCTTAGACACATACACACATTAAGAATAGTAAATTAAATAACTTAAAGTTAATGTTAATATTAACATTACATAATATATATTATCAATATATATAAAATCATGAAGTCTCTTTTGGAATGCTGCAACGTCCCTTAGTCATCAAGATAGGACAAATTAAAACTTTTATTGGTTTGAAATCCAATAGGGAGAACTCAAAATAGTATGAATATTCAAAATGTTCATATTAAGGTTTACTTTAAGTTAATAAAGTTAATATTCTATATTAAGAATGTGCAATAAAGTTCCGGTGACCAAGATCCAATTCCCATGAGGGCATCTGACCACTGAGGTTGCCATGGGGGCACCAAGAGGTAGTGGTCAAATGTGTGAGGCTTGCATTGCACTCCCCACACACACATAAGTGGAGCCCACCCTCTTGTCATCCTTAACACCGGACACTAATCATTACCGTTACAGCCCCAAATTTTAAGGGGCGACAACGAACAATTAGATACATTATTCATTTGGGTTCTAGGGAAGTCCACAAACAATCAAGCTAAGGCATACGCTCTTCTCCGAGGTCTTATTCTAGAAAATGAAGATAGAACAAAGGCATTGATCGTCTTCAGTGACTCAAGTATAATCAATGAATCTATTGATCTTGAAATCAATCCCTTCTAATAGCAAACTAGCATGTATTATAACTCGAATCCAAAAGGAGGTATGCAAACTCCAAAAGGTTTTGTTCTAAAAAGTTCTTGAGGAGCATAACCACCAAGTTGACTCTTTAGCCAATGAGGACACTTTGCTCAAAATGGGGGTTCTCCGCAAAAATGGGGGTCTACAACATCAAGCAATACCTTAATCCATTTGGATCTATGGTCATGGAGACACATTGAATCATAACTAATCAACATATGTCATGACACCATCGTCATTTGACTTCAACCGAGGAACTCATATTCAAAAAAACCTGGCCTCCCATCTCATGCATGCATGAAATTACTCCTAATCGACTTCTTGAATCATCCTATGCAGTTTATCAAGGGAAAGGTGGGATAATGGAGGCCTATGTAGGAGGAACAAACAAGGCAACTTGGAGGAAGGCTATTTGACCCTAGAGAATTTACCTGGAAAGAATTTCCCTCAGCCTCTAGACTGCATTTTGGAACTTCTATTTGGAATTTCAAGCTTCAGGGTATGTTCAACACATGGTCATCTCTTCGTTCTGGCACTTGGAAATCTTTTGGGTGTTTGGAATTTTGATCTTTTGGCAAACATAGTCTATCATTTTGTATTTGTTAGCTTTGGTGTATACAAGTCGTTGTCGTTTGTTTCCCTCACCTGGTGTGGTCTATGGCGTAGCGAGCTAGTCCCTCTTGTACTCTGAAAACTGGGTTTCCTCTAGACAAATTTCTATGGGTGGCAGTCTTGGTTCATCAATCACTCTAAAGCACTTGACTGGGATTGGCAATATAGCCCTTCTCTGTGTGAATTATCCATGGATTATAAAGAAGCTCAGGATTTTCACAAGGTTCTCAGAAGACATGAGGAATCCATTCAAAGTAATAGAACCTCACTCTTCTTTGTGACTACCAATGTCCATGAAAATGAGCACCATTGCACCTCTTAAAATACAATGATTATGAACACTCCAGCCAGCACAAGCAACAAATTGATGTTTCGGAGTCAAAATGCTCCATGTTGCAAATCTTTATGTTTTGCAAATCGATAAGAATTTTAGGTGCTTTCCTAAGGCTTTATACCTACAAGGAATTTTGGGATGTTATAACTATAAAAATTTGTAAACCTTTGTTTTTGACATATTTGGAATGGCTAGTTTACTTGGAAAATCGTGCCCCATTTATTATGAGATCAAGAGGTGGTTTCATTGCTTATTCAGGGGGCTCAGACCCTCACGGGCTTCTTCAGGTATCCGAACCAGCGATGTTTAGCCTTATATATATAGGAGGCCATCATGCTCCAAGCCCATACTCTTCAACCTCCTACGAGACCAAACCTTATACGATGAATCACCTCCTTCTTCGCAATGCTACCCTCAGAAAGGGGCACTAAGAGATAAACCTTCACCAACGCAGCCTCGAACTCCAAATCAATACCCACTCATGGAACCTTCCCTCATCCCACAAGATTTCGACAACGTGACCAGGCCATATCCCTTCCCAAGAGACGAATGAGATCCTGCATGTGGGTGTGAAGCCCCAACAACAACAATTCCAAGCCCCAACCCCATACAAAAGGGGTTTACACAAAAGAAATTCTCGTTGTATGATTTGGACCCTTCTTGGAAGACATCCTGCTCCTAGAAGCCTCCCACTTCTGAGCATCCTGCATGACCATATCAACCCATGACACCTTCTTTACAGTCTTGGAAGACTCCTCTCTCCCACCTGAACCTGAAGGTTGACTCCCTCTAAGCTGCTCAACCTTCGGAGCTACCTGCTCCTTGTCTTCTGCCACTTTGTTGTTGCTTGTCATTACTCCCATAGGCTAGCCCTTTAGCCTATGCAAGTTTCTCTCTCTAACTCCTAGAATAGTTGTTGTGTCTGTGAGCTAGATCATATGGGCATGATCAACGCCTATCCACATCCCGAAACAATACTTCAAATCCCTTCTTCTCAATCGTTGAGACTGAGAGCACACTCCTCCTGAGTTTTGGCACCCATCGCACATTCGTCACTCTCAACACACCTCTTGACTCCATCCGAAATGGCACTGTTCCAAAACCCTGCACTGCATGCTTGGTCCCCGTACCAAGTTCCACATACATATCTGAGTTAGACTTTGGGAAGCTCTCAAACAACTCCCTTGTTGTACGGTCTGCCTGATCTGCATGTGTGGTACGAGTTGTTGTACGAACTGTACGACCCACACATGCGACTGAATCTATTGTTGTTGTTCGCATGTGCGGTTGTTTATGCATGTCGTACGCTCCGCACATGTGGTACACACGTGCAGCATGTTCTCTACTTCATGTCACACGTGTGACTGTCTCTCCCTCACACATCCAACTATTCTCCTCACACGTGCGGCTTCTCTCTCTTGGCAGAAAATCATAAAACAGAAAGACAGAAACCCTAGGCCAGATTTGCCAAAGTGAAGAATTTCCTTTGCTGAAAATTGCCTCCCCAATCTCCTTGGCAAGAGTGCTCACTCACTCATGCCAACACCATAATGACAAGATGAAAATGTCATAATGAGGTGTATGGTGCCTCCTCACATTGCCTCTCCTTTTATAAGAGTCTAAAGTGAGTTTAGAAGCCCTTAACTTACTTTAAGGAGCCCTCCACTAAACTCATTAAATTAGAATTGTTTATTCCTCCATGTGGGTGTGAAGCCCCAACCAACAACAATTCCAAGCCCCAACCCTATACAAAAGGGGTTTTCACAAAGTTAAGGTGCAATGTGAATGCCAACAAAGATTCCCACATGCACGACACCAAGGCCAATGTGAGAATACTTGCACGATGCTACAAAAACATCAACAGTCTGTATCCCTATGTGACTTCAGATATTGCTAGATGATGTCAACCCCCATTTTTCAAAGAACCCCTATTTTGACCTCGGTGGCCTCATTGGCTAAAGAGTTGACCTGGTAACTAAGCTCTCTTAAAACCTTGTAGAACTAGACCTTTTGAAGTATAGAAACCTCCTTTTGAATTCGAGCTATAATGGATGCTAGTTTTCTATAGAACACAATTGATTTCGAGATAATCAAGCTAATTATTAAGCTTGAGTTGTCTATAACGACCAATCACTTTGTTCTAGTTTCATTTGCTAAAAGAAGACCCTAGAAAAGAGCATAAGCCTCAACTTGATTGTTTGTGAACTTCCCTAGACCCCACTGAAAGTTGTTTCTAGTTGTCCCTCAATATCAAGGATGATCCCCCCACACCTACTACCCCTAATATTAAGTTAATAAAGATAACATGATATATTAATAATATTTATTATTACTATTGGTATCATAGATTAATAATATTTATTATTACTACTAGTATCATAGATTAATAATATTAATATTAATGTATATAATATTGCAATCTTGTATGTATGTGTGTGTGTGTGTGTGTGTGTGTGTATTCCAAGTTACATTACCTGAGGAAAACCCACGAGTACTTCCCTTCGTTTCGAGAATGGTACCCAGGGTAAACCCTAGAATCTTCAAGGCATAAGGGCGGTCAACAACAAGGCTTAAAGCCATTACAGCAATATACTTGTTATGAGCTCAACATATCACTTGTGAGAATTGCACCCATGTGAGGAGGATAACAATCATTCCTCCAAACCACCCAAGCTAAACCCAATTAACATATGTGTGTGTGTTATATATTATATATTAATTTATATATAAATAATATATTTTATATTTTATATAAGTTATAATATATATTAGTAGAGCTTACATAATAATAAGTATATCATTGTCAGTAGGGTCTAGCTATTGTTGTAAGTGACATGACAAAGCCATAATAATAAGTATATCATTGTCAGTTAACATCCTCAAAATGAGGGGAAGTGTGGAAGTGTCCAGTGGGTTTTCCCAAGAAATGGATTACACGAAAAAATAGAAATAAATAAACAAGTATATTATAACATATACTTATAATATAATATAAATCCACAAAATACTCCATGTCATTTTTATAATGTATTAATTATGTTTTTTCAATTTTTTAAAATATTATTTTCATATATATTATTGTCGCTCCCAAGCAAATTTGATCAAAACTACTCAGAGCTCCCAACACTCCCGCATTTCTGAAATTCATGCTACATAGAGAAACGCAATTCTAGTCACACCCCAATCTTCAAATCCAAGCCAAAGGGTGAAGATGTATTAAATTTGTACTTTAGTACATTTTTGTCCTTTCTCCCCTTATCCTTACCATCACTCCCTGACTTCATTGTATTTTATTAAAAACTTGATCATCTTTGATCACTTTCCCCACAAATTTGTACTCTATATGCCAAATACAAATGAGTGTGTAGCATATGTGTACAGTTTAGGCAATAATCTTCTTCTCTTATACTTGCATACTTGTCCTCTTATGCTTTACTTGAATGTACGTATCTTTCCATTGTCAGTAATGTACTAATGTATTGTCGGGACAAGAATGAGAAATGGATCTCGTGGTCAGGTTTCTTGTCTCCACTATGCTGGGAAAAGGGAATGAATCTCCACTATGCTGGGACAAAACGATGAAATCTAAAAAACCAGACACGTTAGAAAAGCACAACCCATGGGTTGCTGTTAAAATTTGCACACTAACTAAACGTGTAATGGGGGATGACATAACTTATCTTCTGGAGGTAAGAAGCTCATGACTCGTAGCAAAGGCATTCCAGCCAATAAGCTATAGGAATGCATCTAAATTGAGGTATGCAAGCTGGGAAGCTGCAGCTTATTTCATTTGAATATCCACAGGGTACCCAAGCAACAATCTATCTTGCTCAATTGCAATTTAGTCTACAATAATAATACCATTCAACGCCCAGGAGAAAATTTAACAGAGAAAACCAAAATACCAGTCAATTCCAAAAGAAAAAAATCAAAACCCTGACAGATTGAAACCCTGATCTTCAAGCCCTAATCTTCACAGATAACTGGCAGTTGGTGAAATCACTTTGGCAATTGTTTTGTCAATTCCTCTCTTCAAAAAGTTACCTTATACATTGCAACTCTGTACCAAAGTTTCTGCAGTAACACCTCGGAATATTCTCTTCAAATATCAAGAAATGGCTTGAAGGGTCATTTGACAATCTATGTTACCAGGAACAGAACAGGAAATAGAAACGAAACGGGAAATAGTCTAGATGATTTAGTGTACACTGTATATGATATTATGCATATCCCAGCGTAAATTATGCATATAATATCTATTCGTAATGTACTAATGTATTGTCAGGAGAAAACCAAGAAATGGGTCTCCTGATCAGGATTCTGATCTTCGTTATACTGGGACAAAGGAAATGAAATGAAATCTAAAAATACAGAGACGTTGGAAGAGCACGACCCACGGATTGCTTTCAAAGATTGTACATTTCTAAAAGCGTAATGGGGTTTGCCATAACTTATCACCTGGAGATAAGAGGCCTTAAGAAGAATGCCCAAGACTCATAGCAGAGACATTGCAGGCAATAAGCTTTGTGGGTGCATCTAAATAAGCGTTTACAAGCTGAGAAGCCGCAGCTTGTTTCCCTTAATATCTATAGGGTACCCGAGCAACAATCTATCTTGCTCAATTGCAATTTAATCTACAATAATAATACCATTCGAAGCCCAGGAGAATGGCTTAATAAAGAAAAACGGAATACCAGTCAATTCCAAAGGGGAAAAAAATAAAAACCTTGACGGAAGGAAACCCTAATCTTCAAGCCCTAACTAAAAAACTCCATATGTATTTATCTACATTTATTTCTAACATATCTTAAAGAATAAGCAATCATCCTAACAGATCTTAAAGAATATTACCAATATATAAATAGAAGAGATTAGAGTGCATACATGGTAGTGCCGATAAGCGGGGTAAGGAAGAAGACAGCGTTAAGCCAATTGTCTGTAATTTTCTTCTCTACCTTATGGGGTAAGTCCTTCCAAAGGCCGGACATGATTTTCTGCTCGAAAGGCGATAACGAGTAGATCACGGCCTTGAAGCGAATAGGAGGTCCCTTCGCCATTTTCTCTCGTATGATCTCAATCCCCGAACCAACCCTTCTCTTCCACAGCGATGCGAAATAAAAACAATACTCCCCTTAACCCCAAGAAGATGGATTATATAATCTATGTGAAGATTTTGGTTTTCCGATATCGTTTAGTTCTATTTTCAAGTCCAAAGAAGCCCGAGCCTTTTTCTTTTTGTTTATGCTTCTCCACTTTCAC
Organism: Picea engelmannii; assembly: GCA_009831015.1. Classification (NCBI taxonomy): domain Eukaryota; kingdom Viridiplantae; phylum Streptophyta; class Pinopsida; order Pinales; family Pinaceae; genus Picea; species Picea engelmannii. The sequence goes on from ML818065.1 coordinate 77,383, forward strand.
CAATTTATAGTCAAATTTTGTGGGCTTCATGAACCGTTGTGGATAGAGTTAAGTGTTAACTAATGAGTTACTTTTAAAGTGATTCATTCTTCTAATTGGGTATAAGCTTCATTACTAACCCATAACAAACAAATTTAGCATAATCAATAACAAACAAATTTAGCATAATCAATAACAAACTTAGCATAGTGAGGTGTATTTATAGTCTAGTATGATTGAGATGTGTAACATAACATAAGTCCTTAAAGTTGTTTGTAATCTTCAAAGTGGAGGTAAACTATTATGTAGTGTTTCCAAAGCTTTCGTTTCTTAGGAGGGTATTTCAAATCCAAGCAGATCTGAGATGCTCTATGGGTGTATGGAGAACATCTTATCAGTTGTGGGCAGATCTATGTATCTCAAAGAATTTCCAAGTGGATCAAAACAGATTTAATAGGATGAGGGTGGATCTAAAGAATATTGGTGACATAGAAAAAGTTCCAAGGGAGGATTTACACAACGAGAGATTTGTAATCTCATAATATTTTCAGCTCTTTGTCAAAGCCCTTGATGGGAAATCGATCTTGTTGAGGGCAAATAGATCAGATTTTTTGGTGACCATAAAACATAATCTAGAACTTTGTCGAGGCATTTCCACTACCCAATAATGCCTTGTCTATAAGAGGAAACAACTGCAAGATTATTCTCATTTGAGTGATTACAACATCCATAAGGTTTCTAGTATCTTTTTAGTGATGTGTTTGTGAGGAGAAGCAATGGTATTTAGGATGTCATCTACCTCTAAACTAATTTCTTATAAGGATGCTACTCACTCCAAGGTTTCTCCTACAATAGTTTAGCCTTCAATCATGCCAAGCCTATTGTTAAGAAAATGGATGAGGTGCCAACTTTGGAGCTTAAGCATTCTAAGGTAAATTAGTTATTTTTATCTTTAAAATTTGAGGCAATAATATGTCATTTTAATGGGTTCTAGCCACAGTCAATGGATCTGCACCAATGGATTTATATTAACTAGACCAAGCATTGTGAGAATCTCTCGTGTTCTAGAAGTTTCTTTATAGTTCAATTTTACACACAGGATTATTATCATAAAATATTTGAGGAAGGACCTTGGTTTTGGGGAAGAGCTTGGCTCTTTGTTGCCCCATTTTTCTAGATTTTGATCCCATTACTGTGGTGGTATCCAAAATGCCAGTTTAGATTGGGCTTCTAATTATGCTTCTTCCCTTTTGACACCCATCAATGTTTAAAGATATAGGAAACACAATGGACAACTTATTAAACTATGATCTTGAGAGGACCTAATAAAGATTATTTACATATGCTCATATTTGTGTAGAGATCGACCTTAGTAAAGGTCTTCTACATAAAATGTTGTTGAAACAAACAAAAAACAAATCAAGTGGATCCAAAGTTTAGACCATGAAAACATAGCCTTGAGGTGTCGATATTATCATCAATGTGTCACTTAGAGGAAACTTGTCCACAAGCAAGATCTCAACCTAAAAACAAAAATTGCCCCTTTTTCTTTATTATGAATAGAAGTTGCAAAAAAAATTCCATGGAGAAAAAAAACATGTCAAAGAAGTGATGGAACGGGAACACCAAAAAAAATTGTATTGGTTACATTGCTCAAAGATAGGACAACAGTTTTTTGTTTGTCACCAAAAGTGACACAACAAAAGATTCCCAACCTAAACACTAAATATAGAAATAATTGTAGATACCATTGTTATAGCATCATCTTTTATGTTGATGAATGTCTTCCTCACTAAAGATATTGTAATTTGATTGCAAAATAATCAAGTTTGAAGAAGTAAGAATTTTAGTGTTAAATGAAATGGTAAAAGAAGAAATTAAATCTTGATTTCCACAATCATTCATTCCATATGTTTTATGGGCCAAGGAATTATAGTAACAATACAATGTCAAGGAATCCTAGGAACACACTTAAAGCATCAATCTAGGTGCACAACGCTTCAGAGGTATTGTGCACTATTTGCAAACTACATGAATCTAATATATTAATGAAGTCACAGCTAAAGCAAACAAGGGAGATAGCTATGAAGCAGCTAGTCCCTGCCTAGTTCTTACAAGAATAAGCATCATAAGCGAGGCAGGAGGATGGAATGTGATCGTTTAAATAATGGTTACCCTCTTCTAACAAACATCTTCTAAGTAATGGTTACCTCACTTAAAATAGTTATCGTAATGTGTGAGTAAACTTCATAAAGTTGCTTTTGTTATAAACAATATATTTGTCATATTCGATTATGTGTCTAGTAGTCTCTACATCTATCTATTAATAAATACATATGTCCCATAGGGTTTCTAAACCAACTGCTGGATCTATCGTTGTTTTGGGATCATGATGCTGGCGACATCTTTAATACCAGAGCTTTTGTTGGCACTAATAATCTTGGACTAGCGTTAGGTGCTACTTTTTGCTATATCAAGATTGGGAGTAACAACCATGGGCATGAATCATCCACATGCAGCACTACCCGAAAATGTTGCAAGGGTAATTCAATGAGACTTTGGGTATCAATGCACTCTAAATAGGGGCACTGTATGTTGAGGTAGAGTTTGAATACGTGAAAATCAAATTCCTAGACATTAGTCTAGTACATAATATAAGATCCTATGTTGTAATGTCTCTTATACACTACAAAGATCTTTTTGCATAATACATGGATTATGGCAGTTATCGACGCACTGTATGGGTTGTGGTTATGGTTGTTTTCACCATTATTACATGATTATTCTTTTCCATATAAAAAGTTTGAGGTGCTCCTTAACAACATTGGAGACCTAAAAGTAATGAATTAATGGACACTTGAATCAAATAACAGAGAAATTAAAGATCAATTCTGGAGTATTTGTCGAACAATTAAATATAGCAAGACAGTACAATAGTGAGGAGGATAACTTCTTGTAATCAAAAGGCAAAAGTCGACATCCTCTAGTACCGGAACAAAAAAATTATGACAAAAATCGAATGGAAGATATAATCGATGCCAATTGTTATCATTTCAAGACATTGTAAGCATCTCTGAAGCCAAATTCTTCTATGGTGAAACTAGCAAACTTTTAGTAAAAGTTTCGATCTCTTTTTCTCATGGTAAAAACATATTTTTGCGTATATTTTAATATTTAATATTTATGTTAATGTTATATCTTTTCAATTTCATCAATAACTTTTTTTTATCATTTTAATAATTAGGAGATTAAAAAGAGAAATAACTCATATGGAGAGTTGCTTCGACAACAATAAGGGTATTATTTGATAGCATTCTATGCAAAAGGGTTGCATGCATGAGGCAACATGGTAGCATCAATTGTATAAGTGTCTACTTGTCATGCTCATTACCTGGAGACTGTACGAGTCTTTCCTCATTCAAACTTGAAATGAATGGGGTAAAAGTAAGTGCATGATCCATCATAAATGTATCCTGACATGCAATGTCGTTTTCTTTCAATGCTAGACTAAGTTTCCAGTGCCTTTCATTTAGCTAGGGGAGAGGCCACAACTCGTTTAGGGAAAATTCTTACTCGTGTTTTGATTGGTCTCACAAAACTCTTCTTTATCTCTTTCCCTTGAATGCAACAATAGGGATTTTTCCAAGTTTTCGAATCAACACCAAAGCAAGTAGCATAAAAGTATGCATCAAAGGCAGAGCTATGTCCGAGCATATCCAAATGAATCACAAGGAGAGTTCCGACCTTCTAGTATTACTGATCAAGATTTCCAAATTGATGGGCTCAAATACTTGAGATTTCAAGGCGTTTTTCAAATGACAGCTTTGCGAGATACTAGAGTTATATCAATCATATGCATCTTGGCCCTATGTTCAGTAATAGCATGGTATTATGATTTGTGGGGCTTTCTTTTGTTATGAAAATTGTTTTTTAAAATGAACTGCAGGATTGATCTTCTTTTGTTGTAGTCGAATTGATCATAACATCGTTGAAAGTATATAATCATATATTATAACTGACTCATTGGCTTGAGGAACCCAAGCTAGTCCGTAACTAAGCTCATAGTATTGTATTTTAGGGTTTCTCATATTATTTGAACCAGTCTTAAAATGTTTGTTTTTCCACATCCAAGAGCGCTCTATTAGTTGCAGGCCTCGACAACACGTAGGCAACTCCAAAAGGCATTTCAGCAATATACAAGCACTAGCTGAGTCCTAAAAAGGTGATTTCCTTCATACAATCAACATGTCCTTTCCTAGAAATGAAAGAGAAGGATTCAGCCCTCGAACTTATGAAAAAACACACACCAGGTGCACGGAGCTAAGCAATGAATTCATCTATGAATGAAGAAAAAAAAAATGTGTTGAAGTTTGATACAAAAAAATAGGTGTAATAGCTTTGCACATCACTCTTACTCTTAAAATGTAATTTTGTTTCATACAAAAAGAAAACAAATTTGTCTAACTAAGATCATTCTAGCAATTCCTTTGGTTAACTAGCTTTACCATCTGCATTTTAGTACATCCTTTGGTTAATTAGACTACCAATCTACAGGGGGGCAGACTACGGCCAGGGAAACCTTAGTCGCAGTCCCGCTTTTTCTTTCTCTCTTTCCAGCCTGTAGGTCCATGCCAGGGCTTCTGATCGCGATGACCTCTACAACGACTTTCTCCCACGCACATGTTCATCTGTGGATCGGGTTCCGGTTTTTTATGTTATGGCAAGTGTGTTTAGTTTTGCTCTGGGATTCTGCAAATTCCATTCAAATCAGTTTGGGTGTCCGATGCTTGAGAGGTGTGAAGGGTTTGGAATGGGCTAGGTGCCTTCAACTTCATGCCCTTCCATCTTTTCTTTCGGTCTTTTTTTCTTTGTTGTAGCCAGGATCTGCGGCCTTCTCCAGTCTTTTTGGCGTCATCTTCTCTGTGGGGCTCCTCCCCATTGCTTGTGGGCCTTCTTCCAGATCTACCTCCTTGTTTCAGGATTATTGTTAGGGTTTGATGCATACCCTTGATGTTTGGCTCCAGTTTCAATTTTTTTTGTCGAGTTCTGATATTGCAGCCGACAAATCAGATAGTTCTTGGAACCTCTCTTCCCTTTGAGGGGTATGTATGTCACTTAGACCTAGTTCGTTCTGTTTCTGGTATTTCTTGGTTGGTTCGCTCACTCTTAGCAGGGTGTTCTTGGGGGTTAGTTCTCTGTAGTATGTGGTCCTCTTCTTCAGTTTTTTGGAATGTTCAGGGTTTGATGTATACACAGATCAATGCTTTTGGTGTGTGGATGTTATACCGCTTTGACCTAGTCCATCCAGTTTTATGGTATGTTCAGGGTTTGATGTATACACAGATCGGTACTTTGGTGTGTGGTTGTTATACCGCTCTGACCTGGTCCATCCAGTTTTCGGAGTTTCTTTCTGATTGGTTTTTCTCAACATTTTTTCTCTCCCGGAGGGGACCTCGACCCTTGGTTGTTCTCGCTTCCATTCTTGGATTACTGTATATGTCCTTTTGATCTTTGATGCCTTCAGGTTGTTCTCACTCTTAGGGTTTTTAGCCCTGTTTTTCTTGGATCTTTTTATCCAAGGTTGAGAGACGTGCTTAAAAGCACCTACATAATGTAATTTGGTTCTCTTCGGATGAATAAAATTACGCTTTTTTTCGTGGGAAAAAAAATGGCAATCTACCAAATTTTGCAAGTGTAAATGATGTCCAAAATCTAAAAATTTAAAAATTTGCATTGTAAAAGGTTATGATAAATGTGCAGATGCAGGTGTTGGTGCTATGTTATACCAAGTAAGGGAGTACTCTCAAAATAGCATTTTAGTCCTATTTTTGGTAATAAGAAACATGTAAACCTAAGGAAACATGGTAATAAGAAACATGTTATTTTCTTCTTATTTTCCCCTGTAACTTTAGAGGGAACATGTAAACATGAAAAGTAGTTCAAGGAAACTAGAAACATGTAGTATGAAGATAGCACAATCAATTGCTTATATAGATAACAATCAGTTGCTTATATGGATGGTGAAGGCACCTAACTTCGAGTTGTAATTTGCAATCAATTGACTATGGCATGAACTTATCTCTTTCAAAGAGAGACAACATGAACTTATCGCTTTCAAAGAGAGCCATGTCTGAGTAACATCATTGCTTAATGTTTACAGGGATTAGAAGAAACAGAATAACATAATTTTAATGTTATGGATAGTCAAGCAGGTGGCGGTAGGAGTAGTAATAGGCGGTGACTGCACATTGAATGTAGTGAGCATTGACTATATTGAGCATAGAGTGTAGTGAATTGTGTTGTTGAATGCTATACACTGTCTGAGCCTTCAAACCATCTAGTGACTTAAGTTATATTTGTAAATTAGTTTTTATATCTGACAAATAGTAGAAAATATTTGACATACACCAGGTCTAATTATGTCGCATCACGATCTCTCGACCAATAAAAAATTAAATCTACAAAATTAAAATATTCAAAAAATAATTTTTGTTTTTCTTAAAATTCAAATTAATATATGGTTTTTTCCAAAACATTGGAAATTTTGGATAAAGTAACCAAAGACATTAGGATATCATGAATTAATGGAAGAAACTAATTAGAAGTCAAAGGATTTTGACCACCAAGCGAAAGCTATAGTCCCTAGCAGAGGCAGGGACTAATAACCAACTATGAGCAGATCATCCAATCCCCACCCTACTCTATAAGGTAGCTAGAGATGTAGTGGGGAAGCCCAGAGGGCCCATAGTGATAATAGCGGAGGCCATTCAGTGTAAGGTGGACTAGGTCTGTAAGGTAGCTAGAGAGGTAGTGGGGAAGTCCAGATGGACCATAGTGATAATAGTGGAAGCCATTCAATGTAAGGTGGACTAGGTCCACTATATTATTAAATAAGGCCCACTATGGTAGTTAGATATAATAAATGGGTAGTTAGATATAATAAATGTAAGAGGACTTCTTAGAAGGTTCTACTTCTAGAAGATTCCTCCTCTAGAATGTTCTTAGGTGATGGTAGCACTATATAAAGGGGTTCAAGCAATGTAATGGGATATGAAGATAAGTATTGTATTTGGAGTAGTAGTTCAATAGGAGGAATCCCCCTCGAAGAGGTAAGTGAACAGGAAATGATCCCTTCCATAATAGGATCCATTGTATGGCGTTGCCCTACCCTAAGGGTTTGATAGTAATAAAAAAGATTTTGCATATTGTTCTTCTATATTGCTCTGTGGATCTATTGTGTATTCAGTATTTGTGGTGATTATATTTTTAGATCTATTCAGGTACTTAACAATATAAAGTAACCAAAGACATTAGGATATCATGAATTAATGGAAGAAACTAATTAGAAGTAAAAGGATATTTACCGCCAAGCGAAAGCTATAGTCCCTAGCAGATGCAGGGACTAATAACCAACTCTGAGCAGATCATCCAATCCCCACCCTACTCACTCTAGGATATTGGCTTTGGCAACCAACTCTTCTTATGGTTTGCTAGAATTCGGGTAGAGTAATGCCAATTCGAAGAGAGTGTAGATCAAAAGAAATGATACAAAAAGGGAAAATCAATGACATTTGCCTATATAACACAATATAGATATAACTATGGAAATAAACATGATACTCATGGAGAGTTTAAAGCCTGCAACTCACAATGTTGGCTATTGTAATTTAAATAAATGAAAACATCATAAAATCTATCTAGTGGAATTTTTTTTATTTTTTTTGTAAATAAAAGTGGATCCTTATATTAAGCCAACTGAAAGCTTACAAAACCTGCAGCCTATCAGCATACACAAGAATGCTAACATCTGAAGGTGGAACTGCTGGTGACCAGATTACAATGCTTTTCATGGTTTTTCCCACATCCCCAAGAGATATCCTAAATCGCACATCGCCTGCGGTCCTTAACCTCTTTTACATTTCGCAAATCGTGACTTCGCGACTTTGGAGAGCTGCTCCCTCCATGCTTCGGATTCCCAATTGTTGGGTTCTCGAAATCTTCTTGCGATTGATGGTTCAGATTGCCAACGGTCCCGATTTTCTCTCGCTCTTTGCGATTTCGCGACTTCGAATGACAACAACCTCCATGCTCCAGGTTCCCGGTTGTCGAGTTCCCGAGATCTTCTTGCGTCACATTAGTGGGACCAGATCGACGATCCAAAGCACCTATGTAGCCAACGGTCCAGATTCTCTCCCCTTTTTCGCAACTTCGTGACTCTGGAGGATAGCTTCTTCCGTGCTCTGGACATCTGATAGATAATGTCCCGAAATCATCTCGCATCAAAACAATGGGCCCAGATCAACGGTACCGAGCACCTGTATAGCCAATGGTCCATATTTTCTCACCTTTTTCGCGACTTCGCAACTTTGGAGGATAACTTCCTCCGTGCTCTGGATGCCCGATAGCCGATGTCCTGAAAACATCGCGCATCGAAACAATGGGCTCAGATTGACGGTCTTGAGCATCTGTTGATCCAACGGTCCAGATTCTCCCACACTTTCCGCAACTTCACGACTTTGGAAAACGGCTCCCGCCATGCTCTAGATTCCTGAAAGTCGATTTCTCGAAATCCTCTGTTAGTTGTTTAGCATCTGTGTAATCTTTGACGAGCGCCCTCTCTCCAGAGCTTCTTATCATTTCTAATTTGGAAGAATTACTAAGTGATCGAGGATGACACCCCATCCGGTTTAGGGTCGTCTAGCTGGGCAAGCTCTTTACATTGGAGCCAGAGAGGTGAGCTCTATGACTGCCTAGAGTTATGGAGAATGATCTACTGCATTGAGTCAACCCCTACATTGGCCAATCTATCAGCAACTTTGTTTTCACTTCGTCGGATGTGTGAAGGGGTGAGAGTTAGAGTGGGTCTGAGAAGTGCCTGGAAGCTGTAAAGAGGGCCAAGGAGGCACCAACTGGGAGTGATTTTCCCTGGATCTCTTCCATTTAGGATTTTTGTGACCAAGTCGATTATGATTTTTGAGTCTCCTTCAATGATCAAACATGTGAGGTTTTGATCTAGAGCCATTTGCACTCCCTTGAGAAGACCCAAAATTTATGTTGAATTGTTGGTGTCGCATCCGAGAATTTTTGCAGTGAGGCTTTGAATTTGGCCCAAGCTGTTTCTTATGACTACTCCATAGCTAGAGCGACCTGGATTGCCTTTTGATGCTCCATCAAAGTTGACTTTATGGAAGCCAGGCGAGGGGGAGAACCACTTAGAGAGACTAAGGGCTTTTGAAATTAGGCGGGGCTCCTGAGGAGGGGTGGAACGTGAAAACGAGAAGCCCCAAGAGTTAAGGAGCGAGAGCTCACTTGGGTTAGTGGGGAAATCTGCCTGGGTCCACAGATGAAGCTGAAGAGTTTCCTGGATGTGCGAGAGGATTGTGTTCCAGAGGAGGGTGGGGGAAGAGGGCTGGGAGTGAAAGATTCTTCTATTCCTTTCTTTCCATAGTTGCTAGACTGTGAAGCCGAGTAAGAGTTGTCAGGTTTTGTTCGGGATAGGACTTTTGAAGAAACCAGAACCCCAATCCCTAATTGTGCTTGTGATGTTGTTCTATCTCGTTTGGTTCTTCTCATGAGTTGAGAGGCTTGGTTACAGATGTCCTCACTGAGTGGGCAGTTGTTTAGGAGGTGCTCCATGGTTTTTGCTTGGAGATGGCAGAGATGGAAAATCGAGGGGCCGATGAAGCCTCGTCTTTGAAGATTGTCCCATGTTAAGATCTTGTTATGTAGAAGGAGCCATAGGAAAGTAGAGATTTTGGGCCAGAGTTTGGATTTCCAAATGGTAATCTAGATGATATCCTTTTGAAGGTTTTGGATTTTCTCCTATAGAGTGTATCCCTCTTTGAGAGTGAAGCTACCATGTGGTGTGTATCCCCATCTGAGAATGTCTTGATCTGTGCTTTTCCGGATTCGACTTTGAGATGTTGCTTGTTTCCAATGTTGCAGGTCACAGTTCAATGCAACTTGGAGTTCCTGATGGGTTGATTTCCAGCTGCGCTAGGGAGAGTTACTGGGGGTATCAGTCCACAGATCTGCCACTTTGAGAGTGGCCAGATCTTGTATGTGACTTGTATAGGATTAAAGATTTTCTTCCAATTGTAGGGGTGGCATTTGCTGCCAAGAATCCGTCCAGAATAGGGCATTCTAGCCATTGTGAACTTCCCAGAAAGCATGATCTTGAATGAGTGGCCGATTTTTCCAAGCCGCGTTCCAGATGTTGGAGCCTTGAATTTTCTCCTGCATTCTTATCAAATGGCTTTGATGCATGTTGGGGGCCTATTTGCATTTCCATAGTTTGGCCCAGATCTCTGCTGGAGTTTTGAGCCATCTCCACCAAATTCTTGCTCCCATGGTGCTATTCAATTTTCTAGGGTCCTAGAGGCCCAGTCCACCTGAAGATTTGGGTTTGCAAACCTTGTCCCAGCTGACTAGGGCCCATTTTTTGTCTTCATTACGTCCCTGCCATAGAAATTTTCTTTGCAGATTTCTTATTTTCCTTATGACAGAAGAGGGGGCAGCTAGGGAAGAGAAGAGGTAAGTAGGGATGGCTTGAAGGATTGACTTTAAGAGAACGATTCTAGCAGGAAGGTTGAGGGAACGAAAGGTCCAGTTGCTGAGATGGTTGGAAATGGAGAGTAGGAGAGAGTCTCAGGAGATATTTCTCGCTGTTGAATCAGAGAGAGGGAGTCCCAGATAGCGAGAGGGTAGAGTGCAAACAAGAGTGTTCAAAAGTTGAGAAAGGTGGTGTTGGATTGCTTCCGGAGTATTAAAAAAGAAAAGTTGTGACTTGGCCAGATTAAAGGTGGTGCCAGAGGCTTCACTTAAATCAGAGAGGATGGAATTTAGTTTGCTTGCCTCTTGCACAGTGGGGGTGTTCATTAGTAGTGTGTCATCAACAAATTGGTTGTGGGAGGCTGTCGGTTGTAGCCCGTGAAGAGGGAGGCCTTGGAGGGAGCCATTTTGGATGGATGCCTTGATGTAGCGTCCTAGGCCTTCTGCCATAATAACAAAAAGGAACGGGGAGAGAGGGTCACCTTGCCTTATTCCTTTTGTGGGGGAGAAGGGTTGAGAGGGGACTCCATTGACAAGGATTGAGAAAAAGGTTGAGGAAATGAGGTTGATTATCCAATGGATCCAATCCTTGCTGAAATCGAAAGCCAATAAAAGAGCTTTCATGTACTGCCAACTTAATTTGTCAAAAGCTTTTGAAAGGTCAAGTTTTAGAAGCATACCTGGAGTACAGGTGCGTTTGAGCGAGTGAATGATTTCATGGACAAGGATGACGCTATCCATGATTTGCCTTCCTTCGACGTACCCTGATTTCTCCTTGGAAATGATGAAGGGGAGTATGGGCTTGAGTCTTAGAGCTATACCCTTGGAGATGATTTTATAGATCACATTGCAGAGTGCTATGGGGCGAAAGTTCTTCGGATTTCTTACTCTTTCTTCTTTGGGTATAAGGGTGAGGAAAGTGGCATTTAGAGCTGGAAGAACTTTGCCTAAGTTACATGATTCCTCCACCAACTGCCACACTTCTTCCCTTAGCATTGGCCAACAGGAATGGAAGAAGTCTGTGGTGAAGCCATCTGGGCCTGGAGCCTTGCCTGCGGGCATGTCCTGAATAGGTTGATCCACTTCTACTTGCGTTATTGGTGGCATGAGAGCCTCATTCTATTCTTGGGTGATGATAGTTGGGATATTTTGGGTCACCCTTTCAATTGCAGAGATACGATCCACTGTAGGTTTTGAGAGGAGATCCTTGTAGAAGTCTGATAACTGATGCGATATTTCTTGATGAGTTGTCAAGGTGTTTCCTTGTGGGTCTTCCAATTTCATGATTCTATTGATTAGGCGTCTGTGGATCATGGACCGGTGGAAGAATTTGGTGTTTTTCTCTCCCTCATCGAGCCATTGAACCCGAGATTTTTGTCTCCATAGGATTTCTTCCTGCTTATGTCTTTCTTCCAGTTGCCTTTTGATCTCATTCTCCTCCTGCTACTAAGTGATTGTGTAGCTTGAGAGAATGGATTTCCCCTGGAGGTCCCCTAGTTTTTGTTCCAGTTGTTTCCTTTCCTCAAAAATGTTCCCGAAGACTTCTTTGTTCCATTGGCGCACCTGTTGTTTGAAGTATTTGAGCTTTTGTTGGAAGCAATACATTTTTGTGCCCTTCTGGATTTCCGCTGTACTCCACCAATGACGGGCGAGTTCCTGGAAGTCTAGATGGGTAAGCCAGAATTTTTCGAATCTGGAGGGTTTTAACTTGGGGGTAGCGATAGTGTCAACCCATAGATGAACCAGCCAGTGATCCGAGCCAACCTTCGGGAGGATGTTGGAATCAATTAGGGGGCCTTCCACCAGGAGAGTTTTTGAGATGAGAAAGTGATCTAGCCTGCAGGCTATTTGTTGGTGACCTGATCTTTTGTTGGTCCAGGTGTAGGTACCATTGTTGTTCTCTATATCAACCAATCTGAGGTTCTCTAGAAGTTCCTGGAATTTTACGCTGTCCTTCTCCAGGCGTTTCCCACCCCCCCTCTTTTCTCCTCCAGCGTGAGAATCATATTGAAGTCACCCCCTATTATCCATCGTTTTTCCCCAGCTAGAGAACCTGAGTAAACCAGACTTTGAAGAAAGAGGTCTTTGTCCTGGTTGTTTTGCGGTCCATAGGCGTTCGTGATCATTCCCTCCTTGTCAGAACCTATGGCTCTATAGTGTGTTGTGATGGTATTTGAAGTGGAGAAGCCTTGATCTAGGATGATTGTAGTCGGGTTCCAAAGGATGGCCAGGCCCCCTGAAGCCCCCTTTGAGTCCTCTTGATAGAAGTCACAGTTGCACTGACATCTTTTGAGGATGTCTTATGCAGTTTACCCTGCACATTTTGTCTCTTGTATTAGGAGTATATCGGGGTCTTCCATTTTGATGCAGTTTCGGAGTATCCTTTGCTTGGATCTTCCATTTAGACCTCTGATATTCCAGGTGAGGATCTTCATAATTAACAGTTAGGTGGGTGGGAAAAGAAGCTCTTTGAGAGCTTATGAATCTGTCTCGAGTTGATCATATAGTTTCTTGCTTCCTTGATTAGCTGATGAGCTGATTTTCTGCCTCCTCGCTTGTTTTCTTTTGGATGTTTTCTTGGATCTTGGTTTGGGTCTGTGAAAATTCCCAACCTTGATGTAGCCCCTGCTGATGAGTCTAGAAAGACTTTGTGAACTTTCCTGAGTTGGTCCTCTGGTAGGGTTTGAAGATCCTTCTTGTTGAGTGCTTCTTTTAACTTGTCTAGGTCTATTTTTTCTAGGTCTTGCTCATCCATTTCCATGACTGTATCTTCCTCTCTTTCTGGTTCCTTCCATGTGCCTAGGTGAGTCTGTGGATCTGTTTAATTTGTTGGGGTTTGATGCAGTTGGTCTTCCTTGTGCTTGGTGGGATCTGTCCCTGCGGTCTTGTAGGGGTTTTCCACTTCTTCTGCCTCTGGGAGGTGGTTGAGGGCTTCAAAGGAATTTTTGTTTGGGTTCTTTTTTCATTGATGGTGGTGGGCTTCTTCCACACTTGTTTCCTTCGATTTTGGACCTGGGTGAATCCTTCCTTTGTTTTCTCTTCAGCTTCTCTTTTTTTTTGGGGGGGGTGGGGGGGTGTTGAGAGGGCAGTCCTTGAAAAGGTGCCCATGTTCGTGGCATTTTCGACATCTGAAAGGAATGTGTTCATAGTCTATGGTTTGGGCCCATTCCTCGTCCTGGTATTCTAAGGTAACTGTGGTTGGCAAAGCTTTGTAGATGTTCATATATACACAGATCCTTGCATAAGAGGTGTATTTTCTCTGTTTAGAGGCCTCATGATATTTGACATATTTACCCAGGGTGTTGTCTATGCCCAGTAAAAAAAATTCTAACCAGAACTCTTGAGGTAGGGAATAGAGGCGAATCCATACCGGTGCGTATGCAAAGTTCTCCTTTTCTGGGCAGAAGCGGTCTATCCAGAAGTGGAGGTAGAGGCCAGCCGAATTGTATAAATATGGTCCCCCTTCAAAGATCTTGTCCTTGTCTTCCAGGTTGTAGAATATTAATGTGAAGAAACCTTTGGATCTCAGCTGGAGCTCGTAGTCTCCCTTGGGGTTCCACCACGCCTTGATCTAGCAGGTTAGGTCCTTTTCTGAGGGCCAGAGACCTAGGAATTTTCCTATGAGGGCATGGTCTCTCATGAACTGCATGTGTTCCCCTATCCTGGTGGTTTTGATGACGTATCTAGGCGCAACCAGGGCTTGTGGGATACATTTTCCGGGTGTCCAGGCTCGAACAACTTTTGGATGTGAGGATTCAGCATTTGTATTCGAGTCTTTGTTGATATCCATCTCTTCCTACAGAAACTGGTCTCGCAAGTGCAATGGCGGCTCAAAGGTTAGTCTGTGCACCCACTAGTTCTCCGGATATTTGGCGGCAATGTTGTGGTAAGAGGGGGCTTTCGCCCCCCCTTCTATTCCCATTTTTTGAGGCGGTCAGAGTTGTAGGGCTCGGGTGATCAGTGCATACCTAGGGAGTCAGAGATGGTCTGGGCAAGTGGGAGTTGGGAGCATGAAGAAGCCCTAAAAGTTGCAGAGCTCTCACACTCAATCTTAGATAAAATAAAAATAAAAATAAAATTATGTAGTGGAAATGTTACATTGAACAAGATTATCAATAAAACAAAATATTGAAAATAAATAGTGAACAATCTACAAATAGACCATGAAAACATAAGCAAAATAATAAAAGAAGGTTATGGGCTCTCCCCTCGAGTGGGCCTTACACAAAGGAGTTAAGAACCTTGGAGAAAACATTGTTACAACTGAACTATAGTGTTCATTTATTCAGATATTCATAAATTTACATCACACAACAACTATTATAGTTATTGCTCTCTTAAACTTTAGAAAAACGATCGCTACAATAGTATGAAAATTTGAAATGGGAAATTGGGGACCATATCTCCATGATCGCCTTCTATCTAAATACTCATATTACTTTGAGAAGAGCTCCAATTGACCCTATCAATCACATCCTTGATTGATCAGGGCATTATCTATCTTATTCCTCTTTACCTAATCATAGTTGAGCACCGGGGGGCTCTTATTTCTCTTGTTGTTGGTTCTAATTTAAAATGCAAATAGATTTAGGAGGGATCAAATTGTCCCTAAGTGAATTTTGACATATTTGCATCAATGGATCTATACTAACAAGACCAAGCATTGTGAGATTCTCTTGTGTTCTAAAGGTTTCTTTGTAGTTCAATTTTACACACATGACGATTACCATAAAATATTTGAGGAGAGACCTTGGTTTTGGGGAAGATCAAAGTTTGGACTATGAAAACACAACCTTTAGGTGTCGGTATTGTCATCAATGTGTCACTTGCATGAAACCTGTCCACAAGCAAGAGGTCAACCTGAAAGGAAAAATTACCCCTTTTTCTTTTTCATGAATAGAAATTGCGATTTTTTTTCCATGGAGAAAAAAATGTGTATCCCTAAAGTTAACTAGCATACTATCGAAGTAATGGAACAGGAACGCCAAAGGGAATCACAATGGTTACATTGTAGAAAGATAGAACAAGTTTATTTGTTTTTTCCACCAAAAGTTACAGAACAAAAGATTCCCAACCTAACCTCTAAAGATAGAAATAATTGTAGATACCATTGTTATATCATTGTCTTTTCATTGATAAATGTCTTTCTCACTTAAAATATTGTAGTTTTATTACAAAATAACCAAGTTTGAAGAAGTAAGAATTTTGGCATTAAAGGAAATGGTAAAAGGAGAAATTTAAGCTTGATTTCCACAATCATTAATTCCACATTTTTTATGGGCCAAGGAATTACAATAACAATACAATGTCAAGCAATCCTAGGAACACACTTAAAACATCAATCTGGGTGTGTGATTCTTTAAAGGTGTTGTACACTATGTATGCAAACTACATGAATCTAATATATCAATGACATTATTTTTGTACCTCCTTAAGTATCTAACAACTTGATAAGTAGGTCATATTGATATTGGGGTTGATCGGGTCTATGATTTTCTTTCGGGTTTTTCTGTTGTTTTTTAAGATGTTTAAGGCTCTCCCTCTCTCATGATGTCATGCCATCCAACCTGACACCCCCACCACCCTCCATTATCTCCCATCATGGCACCCGAGGAGGAGGATGTCCTCGACTACTCGAACGACCCTCTCCCAGAACAAGACATATGGACAACCTCAATCCCGTCTCTCCTATTAGATCTCAGATCTTGCATTGTCGACGTCTCCCTCCCCACCTACTACTTCACCATGTCTCACTCCACACTCCCCTCAAGTTTCCTCACTGCTCCCACCCTCCTCGCTCTCATGTGACAAGATTACTTCATTAAACACTTCTGATCTGGCAACCCCCTTCTTTTTTGCTTCCTCGTGTAAGGCATCAGATCAAGCTTCCTCCCATGCTATCGGTTTTGAATGTCCGGTACTACCCAACTCTCTTCATTATGATGAACTTGCTACCAATCCTATGCATCCTCTATTATCTCCATAAGAGTTATCGTCCTCAACTCTTCCTCTACCAAATGGATCTATAAAAAAAATTCAATCTGATCATATTCTTCATGGGGACCTACCGATAACAACTGTCGCCTCATACACTTTCTAAGGTGCAGTCAAAATGGAAGATCACAGGAAGGATAAACGTTGCCTCAAGAGGAAAGCGAGAGTTACAAATCAGATCTTAGGTGAGAACATTCAGTTGAATGGAATAACAAGCATGCAAAATGAAACCTTGGTCAGGCATTTTGTCAACAAACATCTCTCTATCAACACTCAATGACATGGGACAACCCAGAACTTCTCTCCAGTACTCGGTTACTCTCCTAGATGTGTAGTCTTGGAAAAAGGTTGGATGGCGTGGACCTTTTGTTTGTCTCGGGACACTAAAAAAATTCACTCTGAAACCTAGTCATTTGGATGCCAAACCCTTTTCTTGAAAAATTGGTCCATGGACTTTGAAGCATCTTCAGAGAAGGTCAACTTTTTCCATGTATGGGTTAGACTATCGGGTCTTCCCCTGCCTTTTTTGTTGGATGAGGTCTTTAGGGAGATAGGGAATTCAATTGACCTATACTACGATGAAGATCATTCCTTTGCCACCTCGGGTTACATGGGCATGGCCAGAATCTTGGTTGGAATCAAGCTCTTGGATGGACTCATAGAGAAAATTTTCATCACCCACAAAGGTACATATTTCAACCAAGCACTGGACTACGAAGGCATTCCCTTAAAATGTGGTCGTTGTCGCACCTATGGCCACATTACCAGGGACTGTGCTAGAAGAATTTTGTAGCCTCTCAAGACAAAAAAGACTCGAAGCAAATTCCCCCTTGCACAAATCAGGTGTTCAAATGTCCAGTTGTCGACTGCTCCTGACTTCTCGATCGTAGAGGCTCCTCCCCAGGGGCCCTAACCTTCTGGTAGAAGCGACAGCTCTAGCTATGGGAAATGCACAAGCAACCGACATTTCGAGTATGATTCACTCTTCCCCTCCTGTTTTTTCCCCCTTTTCTCTGTCCACTCCTGCAGTAAATTTTCCCTCGACCCCTCCTACTAATTTCCCTGAGGATGTTCCTTTCCTTTCTAGTCTCTCGAGTCTCTTAGGAACCTCCTCGGTACCCCTCCTTCCCATTCCTACCAAGGTTATTCCCTCCTCCCCTTTGCCCCTACCCTCCACTTCTCCTCCCTCTCCCCCTACTCCCATCCCCCCCTCGGCTCTCCCAACCACCCTTCCCCCCTCCTCTCCCAAAATATAATCCAAGATCCCTTTCTCAATCCCTCTCTTCCTTCCACCTGGGACAATCTGGTGGAATTAGGGCCTTAGCCCCACTGGAAACAAAACCCCCTTCGAGAGGAATTGAATATTACCTCTTCAATGCTCAAAATCTAGCAAATTATGAAGTTCGATTATGGAAACGAAAAACTCTTATCGGGGCCCTCAGAGCAAATTCCCATGGGCTAGTTTCTAAATGATTGTCCTTTCTTACAACTGCCATGGGCTAGCTAACCTCACTAAACGCTTGGCCATCAAGTGACTTTCTGACCTACTTTCCCTCTCTATCCTTCTCTTCCAAGAATCCATGATTGTTAGCCTCAAAGTTGAATCCTCCTTCTCATCTACTTTCCCAGGATGGGATTTCCTAGCCCTCGATGCTCAAGGCAGATCCAAAGGACTTCTCACTAGTTGAAAAAAAATCCTCCCTAAATCTCCTAAACTCCTAGGCCTCCCCCTCCATCATGTACACCCACTTCTTTTCTTCAAAACTTAACTTCGACTTTCTATGCATCAATATATATGGTACTTACTCTGATAGGAAAGACTTCTGGCAATCCTTTTTCAACTCTCTTCAAATGCATCTTCCTATCATCATTGGAGGGGATCTAAGCTTTACATTGGACGAATGTGAAATATGGGGGCACTCGACCTAGAAGGACCCTCTCTTTGACTTCTTCATTCAAAATATGGACGAAGTAGTGCTCTCTAACATACAACCTACCAAATATTGTCCTATTTGGAGGAATATGTGACTTGGGAATGACAGATTTGTAAAAAGACTGGATTGATTCCTCGTATTAGAATCTCTTCTTCAAGGGCCTCTTCTCTCCAGACAATGGCTGGCCCAAGGAGACATATTGGACCACAGTCCCATCCTACTTGAACTAGTAAGTGTTGGGAAGAATCCCCCCAACCCCTTCAAAGTTAATCCTCTATGGTTGGATTATCCCTCTTATCCCTATGTTATAAAAGAGTGTTGGGTTCCCTACAACTCTCATCTCCATGAATCTCCAGCTATTCAATCCAGAGCCAACCTAAAAAGGGCAAAGGATGCCTCCATTGCTTGGAATAAAAAAGGAAGCAAGATGAAAACAAAGCTTTGTCATAAATAGAGGGGAAAATGGAGGAATGGCATCAAACTGAAACTCTAGGTATGCTCTTAGAGGATCAAAAGGAAGAACTAAAAGCCCTAAATCTACTCAGAAGGAAAATCCTCCAAAACAAAGAAGAAGAATGGAGAATGAAAAGTAGGGCCCTTTGGTTGGAGGCAGAGGATGAAAATACAAAATATTTCCATCACTTTGCAAATAATAGAAAGCGACACAACACCATCTGGTTAATAGACATGAGTGATGGATCTAAGGCAACATCCTTTCAGGAAATTGCCAAAGAAGGCACTTCACACTTTGAATCTCTTTTCAAAGCAAACACTAGGACTAACATTGACACCATCATCAAAGTGGTTGGCCTCTTCCCCAGGTTCAACTCTCAGGAAATCAATCAGAAATGTACAACAAAAATCACTAAGGAAGAGCTAGAATCCATCATCCATAGTTTTCAGAAGGACAAAGTCCCTGGGCAGGATGGCTATCCAATTGATTTTTACCAAGGATGCTTTGACTTCATCAAGGAGGACCTCCCAAAATTGGTTGAACACTCAAGAAGAATAGGGCAGATGCATGCCACCTTCATAGCTCTCTTTCAATGGTGGACAACCCATTATCTTTCGACCAATTTCAACCTACCTCGCTCTACAACAATGTATATAAAATAATTTCCAAAATCATCTCCCTGAGAATAAAAAATATCTTAAGTGAGAACATTTATGAAGAGCATTTTGGCATCCTTCCAGGCAGAAAAATCCATCAGGCCATTGGAATAGCTCAAGAAGGTCTCCACTTCACACACACACACAAAAATAGAGAGTCATTACCTATAAGGTCGACCTCTCAAAATCCTTCGATAGAGTCAGCTGGATTTACATTAGGCTTCTTTTGATCCACCTAGGTTTTTGCCACTCCTTTGTCTCTTGGGTAATGAATTGAATCATAATCACATCCTTCACCATTTTCATTAATGGAGCAGCTTCACCTTTCTTTAAAGTTGAACGAGGCCTTCGACAAGGTTTCCCCCTCTCTCTGCTACTTTTCCTCTTGGTAGCCGAGAGCCTCAGTAGAATCCTCCACAATGAAAGAGATGCAACAAAGATCAAAGGTATTAAAACCAGTTCCAACTTTCCATTAACAAATATGTTCTTTGTTGATGATATATTAATCTTTTGTGAAGGGAACATCTCTTACATCTCTACCTTAAAAGAGACTCTTAATACCTTTTTCACCGCCACGGGAATGAAAATCAACAAAGATAAATCCGCCCTCTATTCTTGGGGAATATCAGACCCTGAATGCCAACATATCTCCAAAACCTTGAGCACACCAATTATAAAAAATCTGGAAGGTATGAAGTACTTAGGGTTCTCATTAAAGGAAAACAACTACATCAAGTGGGATTGGCAATGACTATGTACAAAAATTGAGAAAAGGCTTGTTTCATGGAAAAATAGATGGCTATCCAGAGCAGGAAGTCTAGTGCTTGTAAATTCAGTTATTAAGGTCATTCTAGTCTACTAGACATCCTTGTCCTAGGCCCCCAAGGGCATTCTTGAAAAAATTAGCTAGGTCTCTCTTTGATTCCCTTGGTTCGGATCGGAAGAAAAAATATCTTTGGTACTAGCCTCAAAGAAAATGATCTTTATCCCGAAGTCCTACGGAGGATGGGGGCTAAAAAATATACACCTTTTTTCCTATGCACTCGCAACAAAAAATGCCTGGAGTATTGTATACAACTCAGGCCTATGGGTGTGTATAGTCAGAGAGAAATACTTTCCATCTCTCTCTACTATCGACTAGATTAGATTGCCCCATAAAACATCAAAAAACTTATCAACCATCTAGAAAGCTATTGTAAATGTCTTTCCTTTGATCGAGAATTGGCTTATCTGGAAAGTTGGAAATGGAGCAGACATACATATCGGAAAGGACCTATCAATTGAATGTCAAGGAAAACATATTCTTCCCGAACCTCTCATGCAGGACTTGAAAAATGCAGGCTTTATTCACCTTCATCAAATTGCTAGAAGGGATTATATTCAGGGCACCGCCAGTTGGTTATCTTGGAATGAAATAGGCCCGAATGAAACTTATGTTGTATCTTGGCAAGGATACACCAATTCTTTGACCAGATCAATGGTAAGTATCTCTTATCAAAACGACACTCTGATTTGGTCTTTTAGCACTTCAGGAATACATTCCCCAAAATAGGGCTATCTGACACTTATTCTTAAACAAAGCGATGATCTTGTCCCTTGGTGGGGGAGCTCTCTATGGAAATTGAATTGTCCCCCAAAGGAAAAACGTTTTATGTGGCTTCTTCTAACAAACAAAGCCCCCACCTGGGAGACCCTTTAGAAGCATTGTTTTGTTGGCCCAAGTAGATGTGCCTTATGCAAACAAGACTTAGAAAGCATTCCCCACTTGTTCATTCATTACTCCTTCACTAAATTTTCCTAGACAGACTTAATGGCCACCCTCGACTCTCAAGCTCATTGGGAAGGATCATCAATAGAAGACGCTTTTCACTCTTGGATTTCCTCCCCTGCCACCCCCCTCCATAAAGCTCTCCCCCTCATCACTACTCGGGGCATCTGGTTCCCCAAAATCCATGTCATGTTTTATGATCTTAACCCCTTCCCCTCCAAAACATCCCTTTCATCCCTATCCATACTTAACTCCCTCCCCCGTCTCCCAACCAAAAAATAGCCCCTCCTTGTATTTACCCCTCCATACCTTGGGCCTTCTTCAATGGGGTTGCTCAAGGATCCCCCTCCTCAGGAGTTGCGGGTGACATCATTTTTTTTACTCTATATCAAAAATCTCTTTTGTTGCTCACCTTAGGACAATAACCAACAATTTCAGTGAACTCATGGCAGTTAAAATCCTCCTTATTTTTGTTAAAAATTTTGTATGCTCGTTTAACCATAGACAATGCCACATCATTGTCACCCAACAATATGCACAAGGCCACCCCCGAGCACCCTAACCTTTACTTAGAAGAATTCTGACAAGCCTACTCCAAAACCAACAGATAAACCCTAGTTGTTAACTACAACAACAACTCAAGACAAGTAGAGCACTCCTTCTCCAAGGGTAGCACACAAGAGAGAGAGTCTACATATCCACAGAACAAGTACCATTCACAACTGCTGCAGTTTCACTACTCTCTCAAACTTGCGCCATACTTAGCAAGAATGTCACCAATAGTATCACCAAGAATGTCACCAAGAGAATTACCAAGAGAATCACCAAGAATATCACTTGGTGGCGCTAGAGAGAGACCAAGACCAAGAGACGACTATATGCCCATATTCCTCCTTGTAGTTGTAGTTACAACTGCAACTGCACCTCTCCACAAGACTTGTGCTTTGACTGGGTATCCAAATGAGCTAAAACGTCCTCTATTTATATTAATCTGTCCAGTGACTTTTCTGGCTAGGCCGACCTAACTTTCTGACAATTATATTTTTTGTTTATCTTTTTCCTATGGAGTCGACTTGTATTTCTGGAAGATAATATTCTAATATTATTTATTCTGCTAGGCCGAATTGTCTTCTAGGGTTTCCACACATCTGTTTAATGGTTCACTTGCTTTCAGAATATTATATTCTAAGTCATAGGTTACACGTGGAGGTTAATACCTCCAGCAGCTACCAAAACATAAACACTCCCTCTTAGCTAGGGAAGTATTAACTAAGATGTTCTTCATGTAGTGGTCTCAAACACATCCATCCATCTCACATGGCATGGGAAAGACTCACATGGTCTTGCAGACCAGTCTACACGTAGCATCACCATAGCCACACAGGATATCCATAGTGCAACATGACTTCACCCCATGTATCCAAGGTATGTGGGTAGCTCTCAATAGCTACCACATGTCCCCATGACATCCACAACCTTGAAATCCATCGGTACATGATCATTTGCACCCTCGATCTCAGTGCTAGACTTTTTTCATGCAGGATGAGATCCACCTGAATCAATGCCAACCCTTTTTCATGTTGGATGAGAACACTTAGTGCCAACCCTTTTTCATGCTGGATGAGAACACTCAGTGCCAACCCCTTTTTATGCTGGATGAGTTCCACCTGTCTCAGTGCCAACCCTTTTTCATGCTGGATGAGAACACTCAGTGCCAACCCTTTTTCATGTTGGATGAGTTCCACCTATCTCAATGCCAACCATTTTTCATGTTGGATGAGTTCCACCTATCTCAATGCCAACCCTTTTTCATGTTGGATGAGAACACTCCCTCTGAAGAGGGGCCACGCCAAACTTGTCCCTAAAGTGATCAAACTTCATCCTCGACAACAACTTGGTAAACATGTCCACAACTTGATCCTTTGTAGTCATGAAACTGGAGCCTCACTTCTCCCTTCTACACCATATCCTTGATATAGTAATATCTGATTTCGATATGCTTCGACATGTCATAGACCACGGGGTTCTCTGACGACTTCATGCAACTTTGGTTGTCATAAAATATATAGGTCGCCTCCAACTCGAGATAAAACAATCATGTAATCAACTTCTGAAGCCAAACTTCTTCGCCATAAGCTGAACACGCTGCCACATTTTCTTGGTAAAGCCCAAGCTCATCAGGAAACTGTATGATCTGGCATATCATGCCCTGGGTGCCTACTTAGGCTCATACAAATCCTTCTTCAATATGTGGACATTAGAATCCTTCTTATGTATCTTATGGTTTCTCTATGTATACTTCTTCTGACTACTGGAGCAAGTGTCTCGTCATAGTCTTCTCCCTCTTGTTGGGAGAATTCTTCGGACACAAATCAAGCTTTGTACATCTCCATGCTTCCATCAAAAACATGTTTGATCTTGTAGATCCACTTGGAAGTTACCACTAACTTCTTTTCTTATCCTGGAACCAAGGAAAAGTCCATATCCCAGCCCTTATGACTGGATTCCTCCTCTATCACTGAAACAAGGGAATCTTCCTAGGAGATCTCATACCTCATTGAAGCCTCTGAAGCTTTGATCTAGCTTCCTCAACTCACGACACTTGTCTGTCAGTCTTGGAATATGTGTCTCTCTCCCATATGAATCTGAGGAGGAATACTTTCTGAATGAAAGTCTTCAAGCCACTAACTCTTGCTGAGATCAGGCTCACTTCGAGTCTCTATAATCTTTGGAGCCATCTACTCCCTATGTATGTGATAATTTCTTCTAAAGTCTCATATGAATGGTCCTAGGGAGGTTGCTCCTCCTTACTGGATCATGAGGGTTGAATCCCTCTGAACTCTAGCTCCTTTTGAGATGGTACTTGGTGGGGTTGCACACCTCACCACTAGTCGAGCCATTTGCTCCTCGTGATATGACTTGTCAATGCTATATGGTTTTGCATCCTGCAAAGTGTCACGAGACCATGCTGGTCTCTTCTTGGTTATTGCAATGATTCTAGGTAGGCCCTTCTGGCTCTACTAACTCCTCCTGATGATCTGAAGAGAGATCAACTGCACTAGAGGGATTTGTTCATTCATCTTTGGAGCCTTCTGCTCCTTACAATCAATATCCATATGAGATACTTTGTATCTCGCAAAAGTACCCTTTTTGTCTTCTTTTTTTTTGGTACATGGATGTATACGGTTGTGTATACAACTTCTTATCTGGATAGTCTGCTCCATGTCTCAAACTAGAGACCATCTAATATGTTGTCTTCTGCATCCGTCACTATAGCTTCCCTCAGATTTATCACCTGTGACCTACCCAGAACAAGGACAACAAAAGGGAAAACAATGGACAAGAATAATACTCTTATAATAACAAAAACAAGAACAAGAACAATAATCACAGTAGCTCCTTCTCAAAGCTATTGCTTGTGACCTGCCTGGAACAAGAGCAAAAAAAAAACAAAACAATAATAGGAACAACACTCTTCTAGCGTTGTGATTAAGCATTCTTCCATGGTAACATGTTTCCAAGTATTCATTGTATCTAGCAGTAATAGAACCTTTCAAGGATTGTTGTCATAGACAGTAATGTAGCAATTATCAAACTTGATACGTGCAAATTGGAAACTTATTAATTTAAATAATCAAACATGGAACATGGAGTCTTATCTTCAAGAACGAGTGTTGTTGATTTTCTTCTGAGTCTCCTTCACTAGAGATGACAAGTATTCTCTTCAACCCGTCCCCTATACTTAAGACAATATGCTTTCTTGACAGAAATTTGAGTTAGAGAATACAATGCAAATAAACTCTAAAATCTCAACCTTAACCAATCTAATACTTTAATTAACGTTAGTTTATCACTTCAACTTTGACTAGAGATTAGTATGATAATCATAACTTCAATAGATCAAAAAATGCAACCTAGATGTTCATAAGATCACAATAATGCCATGACAACTAGAGGCATATCAAAACAACCAAACATGGATTGCATTTTTCCTTTGAATGTGTTAGATCTAAGATCCCTTTGGACCTACGATTGTTGTTTGGACAAAAAATCCTTTCTCCTGCAAATATACTTAAGATAATGATATAGTTTAAACATATACAAGTACATACCTCTGACAACATCGGCAGGTAGTGGCACCATCCAACAACAAGGGTAAGCAATGATGAACCCAAAAATTTCAAGGTGCTTCAACTTGCCATCTAGAGATAACTGGAGAGGTGTTGGGGTAAGGTGCACTAGGACAACCTAAAATTAGTCCCAATACTTCACAAAAAATTTCACTGCAGATGGTGTTGCAACTAGCACTGCAACTGGCACTACAAACCTAGGGTTTTATGAGGAAACCCTAATTTCTCAACTTCAAAAATTTGTAGATCTGATCTAGGGAAGAGATGTGCCCTACTTAGGAGACCTTCTCAGTGATTTCAGTAAGTGCAATGGGGGAAACCGAGGATCTTCCTTCCAGTAGTTAAATTGTTATGAAGGAAACCAACTTTGATACCATGTTAAAATTTTGGTATCCTCGTTTAACCATAGACAATGTCACATCATTGTCACCCAACCATAGGCACAAGACCACCCCCGAGCACCCTAACCTTTACTTGGAATAATTATGGCAAGCCTACTCCATAACCAATAGATAAACCCTAGCTGCTAACTGCAACAACAACTCAAGACAAGTAGAGCGCTCCTTCTCCAAGGGTAGCGCACAAGAGAGAGAGTCTCCATATCCACATAAAAATTACCATACACAACTGCAATAGCTCCACTACTCTCTCAAAATTGTGCCATACTTAGCAAGAACATCACCAAGAGTATCACCAAGAATGTCACCAAGAATATCACTTGATAGCGTTAGAGAGAGACCAAGACCAAGAGATGACCATATGCCCTTATTCCTCCTTGCAGTTGTAGTTGCAACTGCAACTGCATCTCTCCACAAGACTTGCGCTCTGACTGGGTATCCAAATGAGCTAAAACGTCCTCTATTTATATTAATATGTCCAATGACTTTTTGGGTCGGGCCGACCTAACTTTCTGGTAATTATATTTTATGTTTATCTTTTTCCTATGGAGTTGACTTGTCTTTCTAGAAGATAATATTCTAATATTATTTATTCTGCTAGGCCGACTTGTCTTCTATGGTTTTCACACATCTGTTTAATCGTTCACTTGCTTCCGAAATATTCTATTCTAAGTCATAGGTTACACGTGGAGGTTAATACTTCCTGCAGCTACCAAAACATCAATGATTTTGGCAAATGAAAAAAGGAATCTCTCATATCAACATATTTGGAAATTCACAACTAGTCATTTCATGCATTAATGGACGATAATCACTTCACAAATACACACTTAAACCACTCTTGGAGGACATAAAAAGGCTCATTTCCTTCTTCACTCACACTTATTTTTCCCATGTCTATGGGATCAGAAATCAAGAAGCATAAAACCTCTCAATGGTTGGCCTGGACCTAGACCAAGGCTGTTGGAAGATCTGGGAAGAAGGCTCATCTAGCACCTCTGAATATTTTCACAACAATTGGTTCTCTTTATGATTAATCCCCATTCCAAGACATCAAAATTTTGGACATCTTGTATACAAGCTCTAGACAACTTGGTATTTCGACCTTCTCTCTCTCCCTGAGAGAGACGCACTACCTAACTATTTTTTTGGTTCTTTTATGTAATACAGTGATGATAAATTAGACTGGGACCTATCTTTGGTCAACATGACCAGTTTTGGACAATGTATAACAACATGCATATTTTTGGGGCAACCATGCCAAAAGAATGTTTCAACATGTATCGTTGTAAATTTATCCTATATCAATAAAATTGTTTTATTTTTCCATTGAAAAAATAAATATTAATGACGTTGCAGCTAAAGCAAATAACCAACTATGAGAAAATCATCCAATCTCCATCCTACTCACTCTAGGATATTGGTTTTGGCAACCACCTCTTCTTATGGCTTGCTATAATTCAAGTAGGGTAATGTCAAATCCAAGAGAATGTAGATCAAACAAAATGATACAGAAAGGGGAAATCAATGACAACTGCCTATATATCACAGTATAGAGATAACTACAACAATAAACATCATACCCATGGAAAGTTTAAATCCCACAACCTATAATGTTGGTCATTTTAATTTAAAGAAATGAAAACATCATAAAATCTATCTACTAGAAACATTACACTGAACAAGACTATCGATAAAACAATTTATTAAAAATAAATAGTGAACTATTTGCAAATAAACCATGAAAAAATAAGCAAAATAATAATGGAAGGTTTTGGGCTCTCCCCTTGAGTGGGCCCCATCTAAGGGAGTTCAAAACCTTGGAGAATACATTATTACAACTAAATTACAATGTTCCTTTATTCAGATATTCAGAAAATTACATCACACAATAGTTGTTACAGTTATTGCTCTCAAAAACTTTAGAAATTGATCACTACAACAGTATGCATATTAGAAATGGGAAATTGGGGACCCTATCCCCATGCTCCCCTCTTATCTAAATAGTCATATTACTTATAGAATATCCCCAACTGACCCAATCAATCACATCCCTGATTAATGGGGGTGTTGTCTATCTTATTTCTCTTTACCTAATCGCAGTTGAGCATTGGGAGCCTCTAATCCCTTATGTTGTGAGTTCTAATTCGAAATGTAAATAGATTTAGGAGGGATCGAGTTGTTCCTTGGTGAATCTCAATTCCCCTTGCTCTGGTAGCTCATAAAGTATATTCCATAAGTGTAGAAGCCAAGATCGCTCAATTAATGCTCTCTAGTTCCTTCGATTTGGTTGCCTAGATTCAAAGGGAAATGTGATGGGTTGACCCCCCTTTTGGTGCATAGTCCAAACCTTTGGTTAGAGTTGCAATAAACTTTTCCTTTTTGCCAAAAATAATTTGTGCACAAAAATCCAGGCCACATAATTATTCACCCAAAAACACATTAGACATCAAGCATTATTAATGCCATGTCCCCATTTTGATTCCCTAACAAATTGTGATTAATTATCACTTAATTATGTTTGGCATTGTTTTATTTTTGGCATGAATATTTCATTAACATGCCAAGTTGAACTTGCTAAATAAAAAAAAATGTATATGTCTTTTATTTCAATTAATGAAGACGCCAAACAATTGACTAAGGTAAGAGCACCTACATGGACCATGATGCCATGAGTAGGGGATAGTGAAGGGGCTTTGGGGATTCACCTTACAAATAATTCCAAGCCATCCTTTCCAAAATCGTTATGTTGATGTTTGAATTTGAAAATTTCCCACCCATTTTCCCCTCCATCCCAAAGCATTGAATGTGGATACTTGGGTGGTTGAAGTGTCTCCTCCTGACAGTTATTAAGCCTGGGGGTGGCAGTTGAGAGAGTGTTCTCAACAACAAATCCATGGAATGGGAAAGTACGTCAAATGGAAATCGTGGACGATTCTAGAACTACAGGGGGGAGAGGAAAAAAACACATATTGAGGAAAGGAGGAGGAAGTGAGAGTTGGTCAAGCATAAGAGTGATGAGGGAAAACAAGGCATGAGCGTAGCCTTATGCTAAGTTAAAACTAGTGGTTCGAGCTAAGAATGCACGTGGGAAGATCCCTGGCATTATTGGAACTCTAGACAAAGGAATTGGGGTCTTGTTGGGAGCATTGGAAGCACTGAAGGAGGAGTTCCCTGAGGGATTGTGGAGCAACGAAGGGGAGCTCATTCTTGTGTAGTGTTGAGCTAGCAGGAGGGGCCACCGAAAATTGTGGGAGTCCTGAAAGCCAACAAGGATTTTTCCTTACAAAATTGCCCCTTTGATAGTTTACCAATTTCTAAACTTTGTTGAGAGTCACCCAAGTTCGCCCTATGGTATCATGGTCCAGCTAGGGGGTGGCTAGTTGTAGAGGATACTAGTGCAACTAAGCCTATGACTGAGTGAAAAAGTGCTTACCCTCAGTCAATCGTTGGACAACTACTAAATGAGATAAGTGTTCTCATCTTGTTTTGAAATTTACATACAACCCGTTATACTTTCTTAATTTTACATGCATTTGTATATGAGGAGTTAATGGATGTGGTAAACTGTATGGAGGGAAATTTTGTACATAAATATGTAGTGAAATTATGGAATGTAATATTTCATTGTTGTAGCTATCCTTGGGATTTCAAATTACAAAACCCCCATACTTTAAATTATGAATAATGTAAATGTTAGTATTGGTGCCATAAATCTCTTAATCGTGTGGCATGAATGATAATAGTCTCGTGTTGGAAGCATGAGGTTGTATTAGGTTAGGGACTTAGTTGAGATGATAAAATATGGATGGCCTCAACTTGGGTGGTCAGAATAACATGATTTAATCATACACATAATGAATTATATGATCTAAATTTTAAGTATGGTGAATTTGAATTGAAATGACAATAAGATGGGTTATGACCATAATTGAAATTTAATAATTATTGGTCTAAATTCTAATGAGATATGTTACTTGGAATGAATGCTAGAGATGGTTTGCTTGCTTAATGCATGACTTGAATGTTTATTGTATGATTAGTAGCTCGAGAGCTTAGAGTAAGTCTGAGAGGATCCTCTATTCTAAGACATCCCCCCCCTAATCATTTTAATTCAAGAAACAACAAGTCCAAGTGGACCTTTTTTTTCTAATTAAGAAATTGTATTACCTTTAGTAGCAAAAAAACTTACATATCCATTGGAACCTGGAAGTCGACCTGCCAAAAAAAGGAAATCAGAACCAACTCTAGGCTCCTAAGAGAGAAAATTAGTATGTTTTTGTGTCTATAGCTAAACTGAGAAAAATAGTAACTACAATTACATAATGGCTTTGAAAACCTGTGAAAGAAATCCTACATGTATGAAAAAAAACTGAGATTATAACAATACCCAAAAGATCATGCATTAGGTGTGTTGTTGCTCTCTTTGCCACGAGTATGGTGGGTCCAAGTTGGGGCTAGACTGAAAGGTTGGTGGAAAACTGGACAACTACTAGTGACGGGTCCATCTAAGAGTTCTTCAAATAGAAGGTCCAATCGATGATTTAAGCATTCATGGCAAAAAAATTGGTCAACCATGTCCCTGCGAATGTCTGTTATCAGATTGAGGTGATCCTCTGAGAGAATGGGCTATGGTGTAGAAACTGGGGCCTCCACAAATGGAAGAGTGACATCTTGAAAAGGAATAAGCGGAGAAATCTCCTCAATGATGGGGTAGCCCCAATGTCCTTCTGGTGGGCTGGACGAATGTTATGGGCCAGTTTCCTCTACTGGCATGGCTGGGTGAACTGGCTGCCTGCTTGGAAACATACGAGTTGTAGACGAGCCCTCAACATTTCCATGAAATGGAGCCTGGATGTCCTCCTCGAGGATGGGGCAACCCCAATTTTCCTCCTCCATACTGGTAGCATGGTTCAAAATCTCATCAAAGTGTATGCCCAAAGGTGGAGAGTAGTGAGACTCCCCATCGGAGATGCCATTATTGCTTCTTCGACCTGCAAGGTAGGGGAAATAATATGGACCCTTGTGAGGTTTGCCTTGCTCTCGAGGCATAGTTTCAATGTCGAGTCATTTGAAGTGAAAAGGGGAAAGGGGCCACCAATGTTGAGACGCACCAGCCAAGCGTGAAAAAGAAACATGACAATAATTCTGGGAGAGTGAATGGGAGTAACCTTGTTCCATCTGATTAAGTGCACAATAACAACCGAGGTGACATCGTCCTCTGTGGGATGCATACCCATTAATCTTGGCGGCATCATGAATAAGTGAATATGAACTTGCATGAGGCTAAAACTCCCATCACCAACACCCTGCATTGAATGCCCTCTAGAAATGTGAAACCAGGAGGGGAGACGACAAACAAGGGCTTGATTTAAGTGCATGGCTTATGCATGTGGCACCCCATCCGGGGGGTTGCGATCTGAGTCTTCCAAGATAAGGCATTGTTGGCAAATGGATGAGGCCGTGAAGGAATTGGCATAAATGAGGATGTCTGCACCTGAGAGGCCAACCCCTTCATTTTCAAGTTTATCTACCACTTTATTTGCCGCTCTTCTTACATGATAAGGGATTAGGATGAGACCTGGATGAAGCAGGGACTTGAGGAGCTCAAGGGAGCCGAGGAGTCACCATCTAGGAAAAAGTTTGGCAGGGTCATATCTGTGGATAATTTAATGACAAAAATAATAATGAGCTGAGAATCTCCCTCTATGATGAGATGATTTAGACCTAAGAGTAAAGTCAGTTGAATGCCACGTATCAGGCCCATAATTCTGCTGAGTTGTTTGTGTCAAATCCCAAGCTGCCGACCAAAATATGATTGATGATGCCATCAATGCTTCTAATCATTGCTCCAAATCTTGCAGGTCCCAGGTTTTCCTTAGAAGCTCCATCAAAATTCAACTTAAAGAATCCTGGAGGGGGGATTTTCCAACTATTTGGACTTTGCAGGGCCACTATTTGATGTTTGGAACTGGTAGGAGATTCAAAAGTATCAATGTTTAGATGCCATTTGGAGAGGACGATGTTCTCAATGGGATCGCATTTCAAGTCCTCTGCACTCCATTGTTGTGATATCATAGTTTCTTGAATGCTGCTAAAATTTTTGGACCAGACAAAGTCTAACGAGAAATATTTTGTGTGGAAGATTCATCTATTACGTTCTTTCCAAATTTTCTAGACCAAAAAACATGGAATTAAATGCCAAATCTGATTAAGAATGGGAGTTCTGTAAGCACTTGATCGCCATCACTCCATAGATTAGATGATGTTATATGTGGAGTGGTATGCTTTCCTCATTATAATTTCCACCTTGTCCTAGAGTTACAAGATGAAAGGACATTGATTGATTAGATGTTCCATTGATTCCTCCTGCTGCATACAGAGAGGACAAGTTGAAGGCCCGATAAAACCTTTTTTCCTTAAGTTGTCCCAAGTAAGGATACAGTTTTGGCCCATAAGCCACATAAAGGTTGAAACCTCCGACCATAATTTCAATTTCCAAACAGTGTGCCAAATCGAATCTTTTGGCACTAGATGGAATTGAGCTTTGATGTGATAGGTTTCTTTGATGGTGAAGGTTCCTGTCGTAGAATGTCCCCAACGCAAAATGTCCTGACCTTCGCGTAAGCGAATCTTCCTTGGGGATGCTAATTCTTTCCATGGTTTCAGATTGTAGTCAACAGGAAGTTTGAGATCCCTCAGCGACGATTTCCATACTCTCCATTGGGAATCCGAAGGATTTTAATTCCAAACATCGACAACCTTAATGCTAGTGTTATTTGGCATTTTGGAATTGAATGTGATGAAAGGATTTCAGAGACTAAAGTAGAGGGAATTATTTCTAGGAGTCTGATGAGAAATAAGCATCTTGGCCATCCCTTAGTTCCCAGAAATCATGTTCCTAGATGAGGGGGCGGTTTCTCCAAGCCGCATTCTAGATGTTGAACCCATGGATTTGATCTGTCATTCTTATGAGAGAAGCCTCATCGATATTTGGAGCATATTTTTGTTTCCACAAGAGTTCCCATATCTCTTTTGGGTATTTCAGCCACTGCCACCAAATTTTTGCACCCATCACTTCATTGAGTACACCCAGATCCTTGATTCCCAAATCACCATTGAGTTTGGGTCGACAAAGCTTTTCCTAGCTGACCAAGGCTCACTTGCTGTCATATTTCAATCCTTGCGAAATAAATTTTCTTTGAATATTTCTGATGGTGTTGAGTACTGATTTGGGGGCCGCTAAAGCTGAGAACATGTAGGTTGGGATTGGTTGGAGGACAGAAAGTCCAAGTGGGCCTTAGACTTGAGTAGTTAGGAAGAAGTCTTCTCTGTAATAGTAGTCTAGTGACCTTGTGTTGAAACCCTTTCGTGCTATTTGTTTTCCCCTCCCTTGTTCTATTTTCCCACCTCCTTAAACCCTTTCTCCCCCCCTCTCCCATATTTTCCCTTTTTTCAATTTCCTATTTATCCCTTCTTTTTTCCCTTTCTTGGTTACTGTACTTAGCCATTTTCACATTTGCGGACCTTTGGACCCACAGAATGTCGCACTTGCATTCTCGTTCATTCACCTATGCATAAGTATGCCTCAACACTTAGAATTTTGTTTAATTCACAGGTACGCGGATTCAAATATTTGCCTTCCCTTTCCGCAGCCTTCACATTGCACTTCAACTTCTGTGTTCTACATTTTGACTATCACTTAACTTTTCGATCTGGATTATTTTCGGCACAAAATGTGAGCGGAGATATAATAAATAAATGTACAGAGATATCTCAGATATCCAATAATACAACAGAAATGTATCGGAGATGAAACCATAAACATAGAGATACAATAATACACAATTTTCTATTAATGAGCGAAAATGTATAAAGACTGTAAAAATACAAAGTGAAAGACTTGCTAGAACGGTGACAGCTTATCTCTAAGAAGAGATGTGTTCGCTACTCGTATTCGCAAGAACATGATTTTACAATGAGGCTCTAAAGTCCTTTTTATCATAAAGAAAATACAAAACCCTAACCCCGGAAGATGAAAAGCCAACAATTTTGTGGACCCCGTTTTGGGTAGTTTGGTGTATCAACTTCCCAGGGGCGTAACTTTGGCATACGATCTCTGTTTGGGGCACACGATAGCTCGTTGGAAAGGTATCGTCAAGGAGATTCATTTATGGGGCTCATTCAGAGCCTTGAACTATGATTGAGAAGCTCAATCCCAAAAAACCTTCATTTAGGCCCTCAAAATGGCCCCGAAAATTAAAAAATGCTAAAAATAGTAAATTACCAAAATTGCCAGAAAACTGTTTTGAGCCAATTGGAAAAGGTGGGTGGCCACTGATATCTACTTGGATCAATCCTCCCTCCTTAGGAAGCAATGGTATCCATTGCGTTGAGTGCCCTGGGAAGAGGGAAAAGTGTTTGTTGAATCTGCATCTTGATGAGTTGCTTGCCTTGTTGGAGAAGTTGTGTTGCTTAGCTTGTTGAAGGTTGTCACGAACATGTGGCTGGAAGGGTTGGAACTTTTTAACCAATCTAGCTACATGATATGCCTGTGTGCAGAAGGAATCTTTACACTTTGTTGCAATCTTATCGACTTGCTTATGTTGAATAGAAGGTGCTTGGGTCGAGGCTGTAGTGGTTGCAGTATCCTTTTGTTCACCTTTTGAACAGATTGTGAAGAAGATGAATTTCATAGTATGAGATACTATCTTGCGGCACTGTTTAGGTGGAATAGTAGTCGGAACTACCTCTGGTATTTTGTAGAGATGACCCCCTAGAGAAACAATGACACTGCGGGGTCGAGACTCATAAACAACATGGCGCTTCCACATATATGGTTGGCCTAAGAGAACATCACAGGCATCCAGTGGGGAAACATCACATAATACCTCATCCTTGAAAGGATGGATGTCGTATGACAATTGACACTGTTGGCTGACACAAAGATCTCATCCCTGGCGAAGCCACCCGATGTTGTATGGTTGCGGGTGTGGTGTTGTCGACAATCCCAACTGTTTGACGACCTCTGCTGAGATGAGGTTCTTATGGCTTCCGCAATCAACAATAAAATGCAGCGGGGTCCCCTTCACCCACATCTGTGAATGAAAAAATGCTCCCCCTCTTCAAGATCTGTTGGTTCTTCTGGTTGAATTGTTGCGGTCACGACAATAATAGTGGGCTCTGCATCGATAATCTGTCTTTTACCAGTATTTTCAGAATCAGGGTTTGAATCCTTGTCTTTGATCTCGGCCACCAATGACTGTTTTCAGCGACATTCCTCAGTGTTGTGCCAGGGGATTTTGTGGAAATTGCACCATTTTCCGGTGTTCTTATTTATCTTCCTGTGACCCTTCTTTTCCTGTGGCTTGGACTAGTTTTCGAGAAACTGTTTGTTAGGGCCGCCTTTATCATAATTTGGTTGTTACATATTTGCAGACCCAAACTCTTGTTTGTTCTGGTGCTTAAATTTATGCTCGATTTTAACAGCATATCGATAAGCAGCACGGAGTGATGAGATGTCCAAAAAATCCATTTCAGTTTGGATGTATCTATATAGAGCCACGCGGTATTTCAGAACCAAATGTCGTTTAGAGTCTTTGATACCCAACTTGGTGCGCAAGGTATGGAAGGTATTTGTGAAATCCGGAACCGCTTGGCCTCTCTCTTGCCGCAGTGCGGTCCATCTCATGTACTAGTCCTCATAGTTGCCAACATGATAATATTGTTCCTTTACCGCATCCACAAAAAAATCCCAAGTGGGCTCAGCCCCATATATTCCAGACTCCTCTATGGAACTTTGCTCCTAGTAAGTTTCCCACCAATGTTTGACATGGGGGAGAGATTTAAGGAGTGCGAAGGTGATCTTTTCCCTGTCGGAAAAATTATGAACAGAGAAATAACCTTCTAACAGATTTAACCATTTGTCTAGGGCATCCGCATCTATATGACCTTCAAATACGGGAATATAAAAATTAACATGTACCTTGAAAGGAGAGGTGCTTCCAAAGTGGTTGTTTTATGAAGATGCATCTGTTTCTATCGGCAGACATTGAAGGATGTGGGAAAAATTCTCTATCATTTTGTCCCTCTATCACGTGAGAGCTTGCTCAAGCAATAGATTGATAGGATCGTCTGCTCCTTAGTTTTTCTTTTCTTCTGCCATGGAAGGTTTCTTGCTTATGAAAGAGCGATTGTATTCAAGAGAGACAAGCTCGAGACCCAACTTTCTATACTCGGACCTCGTCAGGGACATGCACTGAAAAAACCGATCAAGAGCAGCCTGCTCTGATACCATTGATCCAAATTATTTTCGGCACAAAATGAGAGCGGAGATATAATAAAGAAATGTATATGGATATCTCATATATCCAATAATATAACATAAATGTATCAGATATGAAACCATAAACACAGAGATACAGTAATACACAATTTTCTATTAATGAGCGAAAATGTACAAAGACTGTAAAAATACAGAGTGAAAGACTTGCTAGAATGGTGGCAACTTATCTCTGAGAAGAGATGTGTCCGCTACTCACATTCACAAGAAGATAATTTTACAATGAGGCTCTAAAGTCCTTTTTATCATAAAGAAAATCCAAAACCCTAACCCTGAAAGATGAAAAGCCAACAGTTTTGTGGACCCCGTTTTTGGGTAGTTTGGTGTATCAACTTCCCGGGGGCGTAACTTTGGCATACGATCTCCGTTTGGGGAGCATGATATCTCGTTGGAAAGGTATAATTGAGGAGATTTATTTATGGGGCTCAATTAGAGCCTTTGACTAATATTCAGAAGCTCGATCCCAAAAAATCTTCATTTAGGCCCTCAAAATGGCCTCGAAAGTTAAAAGCTGCTAAAAATAGTAAATTACCAAAATTGTCAGAATTTTTTTTTGAGCCAGTTGGAAAAGGTGGGTGGCCACTGATATCCCCCTGGATAATTTTTATTCTCATCGCATATGTCAGGTTCCAAAATGTCCCATTCTTTTGATATTCGCGAGTCCGACCGACCGCCTTCTATACTTAGTTTTTTTGGATCGGTTATCCAACCACAGGTTTGTGGGTTGACAGGTTCACAGAAATTTCATATTGATCTTCTCTCATCCCTTTCCCCGCCATTATGTTGCTTTTCCCAATGCATAATAAGTGTTATTTAAATGCTAACAATTGTTTTGCAGACTTCGAAAAGGTCATTATTAATGGCGAATGGCTCGAGAAATATTCATTAAATCTTCATTTAAATCTCATTTGCAAGGGGATTAAATTATCGTTATCTCTCGAAAAAGTTCATTTGTAAATTACATTCAGCTGAAGAAACAATTTTATCAACTTAATGGCAACATTAGCTCGACAACAGTTCCGTGGTGATACTTTGAGTATTTTTGGCCGCGAAGATCAGAATTTTCAATGGTCGAGACCATATTGGTACTATTCATCCCCTCCTGTTGCTCAAAGAAACGAGAACGTGATTTGGACATATGGGATTGCTCTTGCTGGTTGTGTTCCAAAGGTTTTCGACTATAAATAAATCGTTGCATGGTGTGTTGACAAATACATACCAAATCAAAGGGCTATAAAACTCCAGGGACATTCCCTAATTTCTTTTTGCCTCAAGTTTTCTGTAAAATGTTAAAGCTGTCAGAGCCCACTCTCACCTTCAAAGGTGAATATTGCAGAGACTTTTTGAAGAAACATAATAATGGGCTCGACCTCTTGCCAGAGTACTTGGAAAATCTAATGTCCATACCAGTGGACATAACCAGAATTCATGTTGACTCTTTGAAGAACCCTTATCGAGATATCGCATTGTTATTCACCAAAATAACAGGTCAGGAGAATATTGCTTCCATATATCGTATGGTTCTATACGTCTTGTATTTTACAGTCCAAGAGAAAGCTATTTTTTACTAGGGTAAGCTCATTTCCATCGAAATTGCTTCCCAATTATCACATTACAAAAAGGATAGTAAATTCTTTATGGCTTCATATTTGATATTTGTTATCACACACTGTTACCAATTCCCAAATTTGACTATCAACAAGAGGGTAAAATGTGAAGCAGACCTTGTTACCTTTTGGTATCAGGTGTTATGGAGGCAAAAAACCCCTTTATTTTTCTATAAAGTTTATAATGACTTCGTTTCAATTTTCAAAAAACAATTATTCGGCGAAAACACCTCCAGGATATCTATTGAAGCTTCCAAATTTCTATAGAAGAAAGAAACGATAGAAAAAATGGAAAATCATAGTATTATAAGAATATTTTATTCAAAAGAAAATCTTTCCTTTCTTCCATATTATGTGCCTGATAAATTATTCATCATGGAGGTAGCAAGGCAATACAATTTCTGATTGCACTTTTTCCACGAAAAAAGGAAAAAACAATTTATACTTCTGCCCTGGAAGATTGAAGAATTTGTATTGAGGAATATAAATAAAATTGATGAATATGCGCGCCATTTTAACAATGTCTGTTTGAGATATGCTAAGAAGATCAAAGGTTTTGACCCAAGCAAAATCTTTGTTGAACATATGCAATCAGTGGGGTTTAGTAATTCTTTCATTCAAACTATTTTGAGTGAAGAAGAAGAAATCAATAGCTAAAACACTCCTGCACATGATATTGTCGATCTGGAAACCTTACTCAACAACAACAATCATTATAAACAAAAAGGAAAAAAAATTGGTGAAAAGAGTGCTCAATCTCTAGTTAGAAAAATACTACATCCAAGAGGAATGCTCCAACGGCCTACCCAGTTAAGAAGTCCGTGAACAATAGCTCTAGTGGAGGAGGAGATAAGAACCCTCCCTCCGGAAAAATTGAAAGTTCCCACAAACTTCCTATAAGAAAGAAAAAAAAAACTCCATTGCAAGAGGAGGCGAATAATCTCTTAAGAAATGATATTCAAAGTTTCTCTTTGGAAGATATGGAATTAGAGCAGTTATTGAAAATATACAATTTCCTGAAATAGAACAACAGGAGCATGTTGTTCAACAAAATACTACATTGGAAGTTGTCGGGAATGAAAGTTTCAGTGAAGAAGAATCCTTTACTATTTAGAGTGATGCTTTCAATAAAGATTATAAAAAGTTAATATTGGAAAGAAATGATCAGAGAAATAAGAAAATAAAATCTCGCTTAGAGGTTGACCTTAAGTATATGTGAACATCTCAAATTTCCAAAATTCACAAGGCAACCGAGGATGTGCATGATGATTCTATTGATGGTTTGGAAGCTGAAAATGTCAGGCTAAAGGAAAGAATCAAAGAATTGGAAATTGCCTTGATGCCTCTTCCCACTTTGGCTAGCCCTTTAACAATGTTAAATCCAACCACATCAAGTACCAAATTCAAAGGATAATCAAGTTTGATTATGGTTGTTTGAAATTATGTCGAGAGGAATATTAAAAAGAGAATGTCACTCAGAATAGAGGCTTGGGAAGTCTCTAAAAATATTGTTTCTTTTGGTTCGAGAGCACATGCGTTCCATGAATATCTTCAAGTTGACTTTAAAAATGAAGAAGGGTTTTATACAGATGTTGTCATACCATTTGGAATAAAAGTTTCAAATATGACAGAGGCAAAGAGGAGAGAAGAAGATTTGCCTTCACCCACTCGAATTAAATAGTTGAAAGCCTATTGGATATAAAAGATTAAAAATCTAAGAGATATTGTTCAAACTTGTAGTGAAGTCATAACAAAGAGAGAATAATTATTCAAGAGCCTTGTAGAAATAGACTTAGCAGGTAGCATTGGTGAAGTTCAAGATCCCAAATTAGTCTTTAATTCAATGTTTATGACAATGCAATGACTTAATGAACACGTGGAAATACTGAAAGGATTATCGACCGAAAAATTCAGTAGTGTAATTGAGTATGGTGAAGAAGAAATTGATGATTGGATTATTGATTAATCTATAAAAAATCAAGACATTGAAGAATCAATCCATGGTATTTCTCATGATCTAAGAAATTTAGAAGGAGAATTATTCGATATCAAAATTAGACATGAGATAAATGTTGCGCCTGTGAAAAATTATATTGAAGATTGGTTTAAAAGAGAAATTGATAAGTTAATTGAAGAAGGCCAGTAAATGACAGTTGGGACAGTTCTGGAAACCGTCATCGAGGAGAATAAAAGAACAACAACAAGAAAATGAAGAGAGAGAGAGAGAGAGAGAGAGAGAGAGAGAGAGAGAGAGAGAGACCATCATAGTAAGTCCATGATGATCACATTATGCTTTCTTTGTCAGTTTTTATCCAATTATTCTTCTTCTTTGAATAGAAAGGTATAACCGAAATCTGATACCTTTCTCTTTCTCTTCTTTTCAGATCCTCTTGCTCTGCATCCGACCACCTTCTTCCTTCTCCAGTTTATTTCCTTGTACATGCTTACTTTTGTGGTCCGCGGGAGCCCTAATCCTAGTCCTTTGGACAAATGTCTTTTAAATTTCAAAGCATTGTATCAAACTCTATTATTTTTTAGAAATCCCAAGAGAACTAATTCAAGATTAGTTTTGACTGTATTTTATAACTTTAATCTATGAGTATAAAGTGTTTGAAATTGATCCATCGTAATCTTCTTTTGAGCTATGCAAGTATTTACTCTATGAAAGTTCTCTTATGCATCTGAACCATCTTCTTTTATTTTTATGTGTGATCATAAATCTTTATTTTCACTATGATGGATGTGAGGAAATTGTGTGCAATGTGTGATGTGTGAGGTTCCTGGTCCTTTCTCATGAATTCTCTTAAAATAAATATTTTATCTTTCAACATTTTTGTTATCTTTCTTTGAGCATAAATATTGGACCATCTTAAGGTCCTATATTATTTCTAGATCTAAAGTTATTAAAGAATACCATAAGCCAAAGAGGAGTGTCACCTCTATAAAAGCGCAGGAGGATTCATATCCTCGTGAGGTTGTTGTTTTGGTCGTAACGGATTCAAGCATCAATGCCTTGTTGTTTGAAAAAAGGGGAGTCCTCATCTCAAAATGGGACTTATTCCTTTCTATAACATTGCTAATTAAAAAGATAAGATAATTAATTCATAAGGTCTTAGGACCCTCGACTTATAAGACATGTTTGTGAAGAAAGGTTCAGGCTAGACTTTGGAAATATAACCTTTAGCTATTAAAGGAGTCCCCTATAAATCCTTATGCTTGATCTTGGCCATCTCCTCACAGTTTGAGAAAGTCTAAGCCTAAGGCTTATAACCTCCTCTTCGCCTTAAACAAGTGTTATCACGTTAGTTTAGCTGGGTGAGAACACTCAGTTTTTACAAGGGAAATTTTTAAGAATTTTCCTTAGGAAAATTTTGAGAGAAGGTTTAAGGAAAATTTTGTCAGTTTTTTGCGTATCACATGAAGTTATATTTCATGCAATATGGCTTGTATCACACAATAAATAACTTCGTGCGATATGGGCGAGAACCTTGAGAATCGATGCAAACTTCGAGAAATGAGTGATTTCGCCTACATGTCACTCAAGGGAAAAAATTGTATGGTGCGACACATCACACTC
>ML818065.1:123336-150797 GCA_009831015.1 Picea engelmannii
GTAAAGCAAGATGAGTTATGCTTCTGACCTAGTTGTTAGACGTAAAGCATAACGCCGATGATTCATCGCTTCTGACCTCGTTGTTAGACGTAAAGCGAGATGTTGATGTGTTCCTTGCTTCTGACCTCGTTGTTAGACGTAAATCAAGATGAGTCATGCTTCTGACCTAGTTGTTAGATGTAAAGCATGACATTGTGATTCCTCACTTCTGACCTAGTTGTTAGACGTAAAGCGAGATGATGATATTACTTGCTTCTGACCTAGTTGTTAGACGTAAAGCAAGATGTGACTTACATTGAGCTATGATATTAAGCTAGTGTAGTACTATGATGTGACAACCTAGTGCTGTGATGAGGTATCATTTTTACTGATACATGTTTGATGCAGATGATGATAGCATTCTTTTGAGAATGATGATGCTGCTGATTAAGAAAACTTCCGATGACTCATAAATGTGCTAGACAATTGTTCAAGATGATATTGACGATACTGTCCTCGAGATGCCACCATTGATGCAGACCTCTTTCGCCCGATGTTGATGAAGAATACCCTTCTTGTTAAGGGGGAGTGTTGAAATAATGTAACTGGGAAGAGCATTCTTATTATTGGATTAAATCCCCATTGTGGATTAATCATTATTATTATTTTGTTATTGGATTAAATCCCCATTGTGGATTAATCAGGTCATTATTATTATCATTGTTATTAGATTAATCCCCATTGAGGATTAATCATGTCGGTAATTGTATTAGGACCAGATCCCCTTTTGCGGATTGGTCATCGGACAATTACAAAGTGCAGAATAAGAAGTCATCCCCAACAGTTATAATGAAAGGGCCAGAATTAATTAAAGGTTGGTTTACCCACCCAAAGTGAGGTCGGCCCTGCCAGATGGTGACTCTTCACACGTGCCAAATTGATATAAATAAGAGGCTAGCGCCTCACTTCTAAGACACACTTCACTTGCTCATTCTCTTATGAGGCAAGCTGCAATTTCAAGTTGGTGAGAGGAGAAGAAGGGTGGCGCATCTCTTGGAGGAG
This sequence comes from Picea engelmannii, assembly GCA_009831015.1. Taxonomy (NCBI): domain Eukaryota; kingdom Viridiplantae; phylum Streptophyta; class Pinopsida; order Pinales; family Pinaceae; genus Picea; species Picea engelmannii. The sequence continues at coordinate 124,378 of ML818065.1, forward strand.
GATTTTCTGTATTGGTTGAATTATCTCTTGAACATTTGATAAGCTATTTATGATAAGGAAGTTTTTGCTGGGTTTTCTTCCCCTAGAGGGTTTCCCAAGATAAATGCTATGTCTCTTGTGGATGTGTATTTCTCAGTGATCTTGTTCATATTATGCTCTTATCTTATGAAATGCAAAGAACTATAATAATGGCATAAACATTAACAAAAATATTTTTCAAGGCACAACGTATCACACTAGAAAATTCTTTTTGCGTGATACGTCGCATGGATGAAAGTTTTCCAAGATGCGATAAGGTTGTCCCAAGGGGAAAAAGTTCAGGAACGTGACAAGGGGAAGAAGACCAGAAGAAATGAAGCAAAAAGGTGTGTGTCACAGTTGAATAAGTTTCCACGCAATGAGATATCGCATGGGAGAGAATCTTCTCACCTTCCCATTCGAGTACTTGAAGGAAGAAACATTCTCACCCAAAAGGAAGAAAAGAATTCGTAGGGGTTAGTTTGTTTCATGCCATCCAATCTCGAGTAATCTATAACAATCCCTCCTAAGCACTTAAATAGTTTGTGCCTTCTCCCTTGTTGCTTGCTTAGAGATGGAAGTTAGAGCTAACCCCTTCGATTATGTTACACCACTGTTCACGACATATCTGAAATATAGTACCACCATCATTCATGACATCCCTTGAATATAGCACCACCACCGTTCATGACACCCAGTGAAATACATCACATGAAAAAATATTTGTGACGTGATAAGAACTTTTTCGAAGATGGGAACAATGCATGGAGGAAATAATTTGAAGTGGCAATGTGTCAGATGATGAAAATTGTTCATCATGCAACATATCACATGGTTAAAAACTTTGAATGTAATGAGAAGTTGGAGAAAGGTGCAATACAAGACCCAAAGAACTTTTCTTAAGACACGATATGCCAAATAAGACAAAAATGACTCGGTCAACGTGAAGCCTTAGGGGATTGTTCATATAGGCATTACGTGGTACCATACAAGTGACAAGAAAGTGAGGATGATGTGGTAGGAGAGAGAAAATTCCTTGATGAACTTTAAAGGGCCATAACTTTGTGCTCAGAGCTCATAATTGAGCAAGAGTATAGTAGTTGGAAAGCTCCCGATGAGTAGAATGTGGTCATGAGCTCATAAGTGACTTTAGAACTTTGTTTAAGAGGACCGATTTTAAATACCCCACCTCCTTAATGACACTTAGGGGATTGGGTATGTGACACATAGTATTAGAGCAGAGTTCAAAACAAGTCCTGGATGGGCCAAAGATAGAACTCAGAGTCGGATTGTCAAGTTGTTGGACTTGCATGGGTCAAAGGAAAAACATCAGGAAGAGCTCTTAGAGTTGTAATAAAGGATCAAATGCGGAATGGACTTATTGTATTAATGATTGCTAGTATTGCATACAACCATGAATTGGTAGAGTCCCTTGCAATATGAATGGTTGCTTGTATAAAGGCTAGAACCGCTGTGATTGACTCTTTAAACTTGAAGAGTTGGTATGTGACTCTAAAATGTGCCATGGTCGGTTCGTTTGTTGATAATGGAAGAAATATGGGGAGTGACTATCAGAGCAGGAGTGATAGGACAATGACCTATTTGAAGTCCATGATAGGTAAACACTACATCAATGGTTGGATGGTATGCTTAGGATGAGCCTCCCTTGGATAATGTGAGCTTACATGAAGGATTTGAGTCAAGATATACACCCTTGGAAATTCTAAATAAGAAATATATTGTTGAGTCTGGGTGGTTGTTGTCTAATAGACTAGGAACTTAAAGGGACATCGACCCTACTAAGGGATGAGATTTATCCTTGTTCTATATAGGTGGATTTAGGAGTATGAATTGGAGGTATTATCCATTGTCCCGAAGATGACTATCCTTGAAGGCTAAAGATACTTTCACCCATGATGTATACATAATAATTGCCTTATGACTGATATCAGAGAGTAATTAATCCTAGGTGGAATATTGTATGGCCATTGAGATTTAGTTGTAACTCCATGAAGGATCATGAATGCATAAGAAAGAGTGGTTCTCTTATGCATATAACCTCGCCGAGTAAGTTGTCATGCCGGAAGAGGAATGTATATGCCTATTGATTGAAGTCTTATGGATATGAATGCACGAAAGAGTTGATTTGTGGAGCAAGACATATAACTTGCTTGATATACTTTGGGTAGTGTTAGTTGACTTCAGYGGGAAGACGTGTTGCATGAGATGCTCATAGAGAATTAAGCAAGAGTGCTCTCTYGAAGTAGAACATTGTGAGAATAATTGAATTTTGAGATTTGATATGTGAAGGGGTGTGAACTTTCATAAKATAGATTGACTTTAAGTCTRGATGGAAGTTCAYATACAAGGAGGAAAATGTGCAGGTGATGCACATGCACATATACTTGTGTGTGTGTGTGTGTGTGTGTGTGAAGTAAATGATCRGGGGAATGACTTATATGCATTATATAGATGCATGGTGTGAATGAATGGATCTTGTTGTGGATTCTCACGTGAGCCTAACTATGCAAGAAATATAGCTTGCTATGTTTGGGAGACATTATTGTTRCATATTGACCCTACTTTGAAGGTTCTACCTATCTTGGAAAAGTGCTTTGAGTAGGTTGTAAGCCACTTCTTGGAAGGAACTGGTATGAAGTGCTCACATAAGCAAGTGAGCAGGAGTGTTATGTATAAATTGGTATATAACAAGTTTTCTTTTGACATTGATTACCTCGTGAGAGAGAACAACATACTAATGAGTATTCCTACGAGACTTACCATTAGAATAATGGTGAAATTTCAAAAGGTAACCCGATTTAATCCTATGTTGAGGTTGTAAGAATTGTCGTTAATTTGTTGGAAAAGACACTAGGGACTTGCTGGTGTAGTCCTTGGATGCCAATAATGAATGGTCCTCCATTGAAACAGAGAACTGGTATGTAATAATGTATCTTGATAGGGTGCAATCATTGCATGGAAATGTTCTTGATTGGTGTTTTTCATCGAGAGGTAGAAGAACACTAACCATGGATTAACATTATGTCACAGGATGGTAATTGTGACCTTGCTGAGTAGGAAAACTACACGAGAAATGACTTAGAATACCAGTGATAAGAAAGGAGAAGAGAAAGTATTAGTCAATTAAGAGCCAATTGTCATGGTATTATCGGATCGGATAGATTGCAACAAAGAAGTTGCATACTAAAGTAGTCACATGTGGGTGGACTACAAGAAGGCTCTGACATAAGAACATAGTTATGAAAAAATGATGAAAAGACGTAGATGAAGACCATGTATGTCTTATAATGTTATCAAGTAAAATTTTGTTGCATTTTTGTACCATCAATTTTAACAATTTGTGCACAAGTGCAAGGGTTAGGGTTCCCTTGAAGTATTTTCGTCAAGATGATCATATTTGTAAAATACTAGTCGATGATTAATGCATATGCTTGATATGCTAGAATTCTAAAATGAACTTGTGAATCTAACCTTGATACATTGAATGTAGATTTAGGTAAAAAAATCAGGGTGAACTTGACTATACTGCTTGAGAGAAAAGAGAGATTGTGGGTTATATGAATTGGGTTGTGAACCCCGGGCTATGCAAAGGAATTAAAAGAGGAAATACCCTAAGTTCCTTTTCTATTAATTATTATATTCTCTAAAATGAGAAAGTTGATATGTGGAAATAAAGAAAATAAATGAAATGCATGCACTAATAAATGCATTTAAAAGTGAAATGGTACAATGCATACATATATGCTAGGTCATATCTGATGATGTTTGTTGGTTTAGAAAGTGTTGTGTGGCACATACATTGTGATTGGCGTGATAGTTGATGTAATTATGGATGGTGATTGTGCGTGAAGGGATGATTGAAGATAATGACAAAATAGTTACATGTGGTGGACAACCTCATGCAGAGGACCAAGGAAATACGATGATTGTAGAAGGGTTGATGAAGGGATCATGCAAACTCCCAAGAAGTATCAGCTAGGTGGGTAACATTAAGAATGATGACTGCAACCATGCAAGTATGAAATTGGTCACGACAAAACAACATGTAATCCAAATGGAATTGGGTAAGGAATTCCTTCAAATATATTGTGTATCTTGATTGATAATAGCAGGATTGAAAACATATGAATCATTGATACACGGGTAGGGTAGGGTCAAAGCAAGAAGCTACTGGTACAAAAAGAGTGGTAAAAATCTTGTGATGCATTTGTAAATTGTATGTCATGCTTGAACTGATTGACAATGAATGAATGAGCCATCACACTCATGTTGTGAATCAAGTAGTGTATATGTTAGATTCATTAAGGGAATGCATGGTTATGTGGTATCTTGGAGATTGTTAGGAACCTAACCCCTCACGTAGGTAGAATAATATATTCTGATGTAATAAAGGTCAATATTAATAAGGCCTAGCAATAAGGAAGAATAAGTTGAATGTAAGAAGACCTAATTGAAGCTTCCGCTTCTAGAAGGATCTTCCTCTAGATGGTTCTTCTGATAGACACATTTAGTATAAAGAGGAGTCGAGGGTATGAGAACTTTTGTCTTGGATATTATTGAAATAGAGCTTTGCTCTGCTGGAGGTTGTCCCCTCGAAGAGGCAAGTGAACATTGCTCTCAGTAATCAAAGTGCTCTTTCTAGTGTTATTCTGGTATCATTTTGGTATTATTGTAGTGTTGTTCTGATTATATTGTTGTTCATCTGCCATTTCTAGCATTTTATTTATGTTCTGCATACTTTTTATATCTGGAATATTACAAGTGGTATCAGAGCACTTTCCTCGACATAAAATTCTGGGTTAATTTTTTTTTAGGGTAGAGATGTATTCTGGCATCTTTAAGCTACAAAGATCTGTCGTTACGTGCATAAATCGACGGTCGGGGATTCATACACACAAGAAATACAAGTGGTACTTAAGCGCACATCTGTTGGCCACCCTTGTAACCCCTGTTGGTACCCCTTCGAGTGGTAGCGCATCAGGCATCACTTGTATACAGATCGGCCTAGATTTCCTGAAGTCCTCTTTAAATAAACGATCGGTCACCTGACTGCTATAGTGCCACCGAGAACAACACTCGGGAAGATACTCTCTAGTACATGGGTAGTCGGGTAGTATGGATAAGGGCACAGTCTAGCCTCCTTAGTTGGTGCCCTGAGATATTGGGTCGAGTACTATTGTTGGACCCTGCACGCATATCGAAGAGCTATAGCATAGGGCAAACCCTTGTCTGTAGAACCCTTGAATACCTAACCTTTGGGGACAAAAAAAAAAAAAAAAATAGACAAGATCTATTGCCGCACAACTGTGTCTCCTGCATTCGAGTTTCCAAATCACTACACATTTCTTCTTGATTAAGCATTTGGGCATTTCATCACTGCAATATTCTTCAGACCGGAGTATAACTCCGCAGGTGTTAAAAAAAAAAAAAAAACTGGATTTTGTTGCACCATTATTTGAGACCTATTCCATTGGATTTATCTCTTCTCCCTTATCACATTCATACTTATCATTTTTCAGCAATTTGTTTGACCCCACCCGCCCCTTTTCAGTTCCCTCGTCATCATGGCCCATACCTGTAGCCAAGACTTGGAAGCTCGCTTCAATACCTTGCAATCTAATTTCACAGAGACCCAACAAGAAGTGAGACAACTCAGTGCCAATATTGCCACCATTAATAAAAACATGCATTACTCCATTGCCGCCTCAATTGAGGAACTCAAAGATGACCTCAAACAAGACCTCAAACAAGACATTACTACCCATCTTGAATATGTCGCTTCGATGATCTGCACCAAGCTGCATATCCCTGTAGATCCCCCTTTATCTAACCCACCTTTGCATACCGAAGCTGAAACTTCCACTCATTCCCATAATTTTCAGCCCCATCACTTTGAGTGTGAACTACGCCTTCCGCGTGTTGATGTGACCAAATTTGATGGCTCAGATCCCACTGGTTGGGTAAGTCAAATGAAACATTATTTCTCTTTGTACGACATTACATATGAGTTGGCCAAACTTCGGTATGGTGTTCTCCATCTAGATCAAGAACGTTGGCAATGGTGGCAATGGAGAAAAACTGCCCATCAAGGGTATGTTGCTTGGACACACTTTGTGGCAGAAATTTATGAATGCTTTAACATCGACACCAACCATTTAGGCTGTTTGACAAAGTTGAAACAATCTGGCACAGTGGAAGACTTTATAGCTACTTTTGAGCGACTGGCTTTTCGTACAGAGGGCATGTCTGATGCTTTTTTCCGAGAATGTTTTATCAGTGGCCTCAAGGATGAGATTCGTGCCCATGTCCTCATGGCTCGGCCTCAAATTTGGGTGGAGGATACTAAAAGAGCTAAGGAAGCACAACATGTTGTCTATTCTCAAAACCGGAAACCCTCATTTATTCCTCACACTAAACCAGTAAATCCCACTCCTCCTTCTACTCCGCTAAAGATCCAAAAATTGACCAGGGCCAAAATGGCTAAACGCAAACTCAAAGGCCTTTGTTATAATTGTGATGACAAATATTTTCCGGGACACAAGTGTAAGGAACAAAATATTTTTATGGTCATCTCAGAGGATGTTTCAGAAGAGGATGTTGAAGCTCCCCTTGTGTCTGTGTCACCTGAACCCACTAACATAACCCCTCCCTCAGACCCTCTCGAAGTAGAACCGACCACATCCCTAAATGCTCTCACTGGCTTCTCTGCTCCCCAAACCCTCAAGCTAATTGGCTACATCAAGCATAGGAAGGTAATCATTCTTGTTGATAGTGGAAGCACCCGTAATTTTATTCATCGCCGCATTGCCCAAGAAACTAATTGCTATATCCGTGCAGTCAATAATTTCCAAATCATGATTACCAATGGTAGGTCCATGAAATGTGGAGGGCGTTGTGAAAATGTTCGTCTCCAAATTTGTGACCACCACCTGAAATCTCATATGTTTGCTATCGACATGGGCAATTGTGACATTGTGTTGGGTGCAGACTAGCTAAGGACTTTGGGTCCCATTCTCATGGATTTTAAGGAATTAACCATGAAATTCGACCAAGAGGGCCAACAATATAAGTTCCAAGGCATCATCGTCGATTCCCCTGAGATCATTAGTTCCCATCGCATGGAAAATTTGCTCAAAAAAGGTCATTCTGGCGTTATTGCCCAACTCCATGCGATACAAGCAACCGAGACACCCTCTGTGTCGCAGGACCTCCAATCCATCCTCTCTAAACATCAAGTGGTTTTTTCCACTCCCTAGGGACTCCCTCCTTTCTGTGGTGTTCATGATCATTCCATTCCCCTTGTCCCAGGAAGCCTTCCCCTCAATATCTGTCCCTATCATCACCCCTTTTACCAAAAAAATGAAATTGAGAAAATGGTTCAAGAACTGCTTAACGCAGGTGTTATCCGCCCTAGTATGAGGCCCTACTCTTCTCATGTGGTCATGGTCATGAAGAAATAAGGTTCTTGGTACATGTGTTCTGACTTCCGTGCCCTCAACAAACTCACCATTAAAGACAAATGTCCCATTCATGTCATTGATGAGCTCTTGGATGAATTGTGTGGTGCCTAATTCTTTACTAAACTTGATCTTCGTTCTGGCTACCACTAGATCTGTATGAAAGAGGCAGACATTCCTAAGACTTCCTTTAGAACTCATGAGGGCCACTATGAGTTTTTGGTCATGCCCTTTGGCTTGTGTAATGCTCCCTCCACTTTCCAAAGCCTCATGAATCATGTCTTCTGTCCTTTTCTCCGTCATTTTGTCTTAGTTTTCTTTGATGATATCCTCATCTATAGCAAAACCTAGACATACCATCTTGCTCATGTGGATCAAGTTCTCCATCTACTCTATCAACACCAACTTTTCTTGGAACAATCTAAATGTGCTTTTGGTGCCTCAAAAGTCGAGTACTTGGGTCATCTTGTTGGCAAGGACGACGTCAGGGTGGATCCTAAAAAGATTGAAGCTATGCAAGACTGGCCTCACCCAAAGACTCTCAAAAGATTCTGTTGATTTCTGGGCTTATCAGGTTATTATCGCAAGTTTGTTAAAAATCATGGAAATATTGTGGCACCTCTCACTGCACTCCTTAAAAATAATTCTTTCACTTGGACTCCAACAGCTGCTCAGGATTTTCAAACCTTGAAGATGTCCATGTGCACCACTCCAGTCTTGGCCCTTCCTGATTACACAAAGACCTTTGTCCTGGAAAGTGATGCTTCAGGGAAAGGAATTGGCGTTGTCCTTATGCAAGAGGGTCAGCCTTTGGCCTTTACCAACAAACAATTATCTGAACGAAATTTGGGAAAATCAATCTATGAAAAGGAAATGTTGGCTATTCTGCATGTCATTGATCTTTGGCACCCTTATCTATTGGGGCAACACTTCCAAATTAAGACAAATCATTAAAGCCTCAAGAATTTTCTGGAACAATGCATTTCCTCCCTAGAGAAACCAAAATGGGTGATTAAGCTCTTTGGATATTATTATGAGATCATTTACAAGAAATTCAAGGACAATGTGGTTGTGGATGCACTTTCCCGAAAATATGAAGATGAAGGGTTCATTTTTTCTCTCTCCTTCATTGTACCAGATTGGCTCGTTCGCTAGGAATGGCTACACGATCCCAAAAGTTCGCATCTGATACAACAATTGCAGTCCAATTCTCCAGTTTCCCCAAGGTACTCTTGACTCCATGATGAGCTTCGATACAAAGGCCATTTGTATTTAAGTAAACAGTCAAAACTTAAATCCACGGTACTTTATGAGCTTCATGCTACACCCACAGATGGGCACTCCGGGTTTACCAAAACCTATGACATGGTCAAACGTTCTTTTTTCTGAGATGGTATGAAACAGGACGTTTGTAATTTTGTGGCTGAATGTGATGTGTGTCAACGCAACAAGGGCGAAATAGTCAAATATCCCGGCACACTACAACCGCTTCCGATTCCACTTGCTATTTGGCGGGATATCTCTATGGATTTTATTGTAGGCTTACCTAAATTGGGCAATAAATCAATAATCATGGTGGTAGTTGATCGCCTTTCCAAGTATTCTCATTTATGTGCTCTTCAAGACCCATTTACAACATCCATTGTGGCTCAACTTTTCATGGATCAGGTCTTCAAGATTCATGGCATGCTACATTCTATTGTTTCTGATCGTGACCCAACTTTCTACCAACAATTTTTGGCAAGAATTGTTCAAGCTATAAGGCAGCCAATTGCATCTCAACACAACTTATCATCCCCAGACTGATGGTCAAATTGAATTCATCAACAAGTGTTTGGAAACATATTTGAGGTGTTTTGCATTGAAAAAGCAAAATCAGTGGGCTCAATGGTTACCACTAGCTGAATAGTGGTACAACACTTCATACCATATAGCTACCTGCATGACTCCTTTTGAAGCGGTATATGGACAAAAGCCACCTTCAGTTCTCTCATATTTACCAGGTGTCTCGAAGGTCTAGGCGGTTGACCAAATGCTTACAGTTCAAGAGGCTATTCTCCGTACCCTCAAAGAGAATTTGGTCATGGCCCAGAATCGCATGAAGAAACAAGCAGATCAAGGTCGCTTTGAACGTCAATTTGCAAAAGGGGATCAGGTGTTTCTTCGACTGCAATCTTATAAGCAAAATTCCCTCAAGGCTGACCATTGTCTGAAACCAGCGCCCAAATTTTATGGTCCTTATACCGTTCTCAAGCATGTGGGACAGGTGGCATATCAGATAGCTTTGCCCAACCATTCTAAGCTACATCCTGTTTTTCATGTTTCCTGCTTAAAGAAGGTGATTGGAACTAAGAGCCAAACTCAAACCAACCTTCCCGAGTTGGACGAAGAAGGCTCCATTTGACTACAACCACAAGTGGTTTTGGAATAGCATGAGTGTCGCCTGCGTCAGTAAACCATCAAGGAAGTGTTAGTCCAGTGGAAAGATACCACCCCCACAGATGCCACTTGGGAACCAACTACCATTCTGCAATGATTTCCACATCTCAAGCCTTGAGGACAAGGTTGTTTTTAAGGGGGAGGACATGTTAGGGACCTAACCCCTCATGTAGGCAGAATAATATATTCTGATGTAATAAAGGTCAATATTAATAAGGCCTAACAATAAGGAAGAATAAGTTGAATGTAAGAAGACCTGATAGAAGCTTCCACTTCTAGAAGGATCTTCCTCTAGATGGTTCTTTTGATAGACACGTTTAGTATAAATAGGATTCGAGGGTATGAGAACTTTTGTCTTGGATATTATTGTAATAGAGCTTTGCTCTGTTGGAGGTTGCCCCCTCGAAGAGGCAAGTGAACATTGCTCTCAGTAATCAAAGTGCTCTTTCTGGTGTTATTCTGGTATCATTTTGGTATTATTGTGGTGTTGTTTTGGTTATATTGTTGTTCATCTGCCATTTCTAGCATTTTATTTCTGTTCTGCATACTTTTTATATCTAGAATATTACAGAGATCAAGGCATAATGCATTGTATGCATGTGGCCACGAGCATTGGCACAATAGTTTCTAGCCAGGATAATTGATTGCATTATGTAATAACAAGTGTGTTGGTAATGCACTTGTGATAAATGATTGTTTCATTCTGATTGATATGCTTGATAATGGAATTGTTGGTGTGTGGAATTTTTGAAGTGTTGGTTGATTTACTGAGATGCTACATTAAAAATATTATATATTTGAACACTAACAATTGTTTAGTTGATTTGAAAGTTCAGGTTGTAGGTAGAAAGGTCACGAATATGGAAATATGAGTAAGTCCATAAGGAATATTTGATGCTACCTACTGCTATGAGAGCCAAATGCTATGAGGAGGAACCTCATACTTATGAAATTTGATTTTATTTATGAAACACATTTGAAACTGGAATATGTTTGAAACGAATTTAAAATATTTATGAATTGAAATTTTTATGACAATATCTAATGATAATTGTATGTACATGATCAAAGTGAGATGATGGATCTATCAAAGAAGAATAGACGATGGTTGTTGAGTTGGAAAGCATGGAGAAGAGGCTATTGTTAGGATACAGGAACCTTGTGGTATGCCATGATCGTCGTTGTGATGATCTAGGCTATGTTGGAGCAAGTTAGGGGATGTCTTGGCTATAAGACTCTGTAGGTGTCAATACTCTTTTGTTGTGAGGAAGCCTTGGAAAATGATGGATCACCCAAGGGATCATGTAACAAAGAAGGGGATGCTCGAGTCTGAAGCATGAGTGACTACAATGAAGAGGAGGCTTGAGTAAATAACGTGCTAGCTAGGATCATGAGCTCATTGGGTATGTCTGAGAGAACAATGAGTCGAGTTCTATTCGTGGTAGACATATGGATGTGGATCCATGAATATACAAATAAGTATTGTGCTTAAATTTATACTCTATCCCGAGCCATGAACGTCGATGGAACAGTTATGCATGGAAGAGGTACTAATATGCATGATTACTTGATGATAGTTGTAGGCATATGCTAGTATGTCAAAAGTCTAGAGGTGGATGAAGAATATAAGAGGATTATGATGTTGATGTAAACAAACTTAACGACTTAATGAGAATTGTAACCTCAAAACTAGAACTCTAGCCCTTAAAACCCATATTTTTGCATAAAAAACATGAAAATCAACCCCCGAATAAAAAAGTAGTGCTATTGGTAGCACCATTTTTTCTAACGAGGGTTAAAATTAGAACATTTTTCAAGCATGACCTTAAAACTCAAATAGTTGCTTAGAAAAACCTTAAAATCAACACCTAAATAAAAAAATGATGCTAACTAAAGCAAAAAAAATAATTCTAATCGTTAAAATTATGGCTCATTACGACCTAATTGAAATTGTGGCCTTGACAATAGATCCCTATGCAAAAATAAAAATAAAAAATTGGATACTAAATGGCCACTTCAAAATTTATTTACTACTTTTTTTTCAAATTACATTAATAAATAAATAAATAAAAATGTGAAAATCTTTACAATTTTTTTTTAAATGAAGAAAAAAACAAATTTAAAAAAATATATTCAAAACCCAAATTTAAAAAAAAAAATGGTTGGGAAAAAAAAACCTAAAATGATATGAAAAAAAATTAAAATTTCCCTTAAAAGCAACAATTCAAAAAAAAATATATGTATTCTTTTAAAAAGAATAATAAAAAACCCCTTGAAACGTAGAAAAATAAAATAAATAAAATACTAAAAAAACGCTAAAAAACAAGCGAAATTCATAAAACTATTTAAAATAAAATATATTCAAAAAATATTAAAAATAACTAAGCTAAAACTTCAAAAACAAAAATAAAAAACAAAAATGAAAACATATATATTTTAAAAACAATTTAAAATTGTCATATAAAAACTTAAAAATAAACTAAAATACAAATTTTAAAACAGATTTAAAAAATGAATATATATATATATATATGCTCATGAAAATGATTAACGTCCACTAAGACCGAATTGGTTTATCGAACCTTAAGAGGGTGAGTGATTACTTGCGATTCTTTAGAATTTTGTTTCTGTGCTCGAAAAGCATTAAGAGAAGCTTTCCAAGATCACCATAGTTTTGTTGAGTTAAGAGGTCAGAAAGGTTGGTAGTGTGACAAATATTTTGAAAATGAGATCTTATGTGGGTATAGACTGGACAATCTAAGAGAAATTATTTTTCATCTTCAACCTTTTTAATGTCACAAAGGTGACACACTCTTTCATCCCATGGCGTTTTAGAAATTGACCAACACCCAGTTTCACTATGGAGCTCGTGAGAATTTGTTTTTATCTTAGCAATGTTTTTTTTTTCTTTACACTTTTCAAAACAGATAGATAACTTTGATCTTCTGGGTTAGGGTTGATTACATCCTTATAATACCTTAACTTTCTTTTTTCCTCTAACTCTTTATCACACCACACTTTCTCCTTAAATTTTGATTTGACGATATTTTTAATAGTATCTTTATTTTCCTCGGATGGGGTGACACGACATACAGAGTCAGTGACACATGGACACGCACTAAGAGCTGCCTTAAGTGCTGGTTTAACTGCGGATGGCAGCCACCCACGCATTAGCATTAACAATGGGGGCCAACCATCGCAGGGATCATACGACGGCGAGGCTCCCTCGCGCGACCATTTACTCCTCCCGCGAGTTCAGACCGGTCATGGATTCGGAAGGACAGATTTCAATGGAGTCTAGTTATGAGTTTTATTATGAGCCAGGACAGAGCGAGTTTGCTATGTCATTCGCTCGACCATTCACCATTTCCGCTATGCACTTTGGTAAGGCCTTCCAGGGATCTTTGTTCTCGGGGAAAACCCGTCCGAGACGGTTTGTTCAGGATTTGCACTTGCTGCTGCTCTTGTTCGGGACTTTCAGTCTTGGGCTGTTTTTTCTTGATACCTGCATTCACTACCCGGTTTCAATGGTTCGAGAGCGTGCCAGGTCTCGTCGGGGCTCGGCCTGGGACGCGCACAGGGCGCAGCGTCGTAGGAAGAAGCAAMTGGAATGTGCTCTCTYTTTGGCGTCCTCAATTCTTCGTAAAAAAGCACGAGAAGAGCGRCRAAGGCTGCTCGACACCATTGTTGAGCAGAAGGCTGGCTGCAGCAGGGAAGGTCTGATTTCTAAATTGAGTAATGTGAGGGATGCCGAGCCCGAGGTCGCGCTGCCCACTTGCATAGTGGAGGAGGACCCGTCCATTGGAGACTTGCCATGCATTGAGGCGCCCCGAGCCATGGAGAGCTCCGTTCGCGCTTTGATTAGAGAAGATGACGTCTCAGGCTGTATCATTGAAGAAACTCCCTGGCCGGGCGACTTGCCATCGTTTCACGCTGAGAAGACTACGGACAATGAGGTTAGCGCGAAGCAGAGGAAGGTAGCGGTTGGCTTGGATGAGGAAATGGATTCGGGGACTGCTCCCCGCAGCGGCTCGGGTGGTGGAATGCATGGTTTTCTTCTTAGCAACGAACACCTGGCCTTGGTCTTCGAGCTACGTAGCCACCTGGCGGACATGGAACTCAGGACGCTCCTCATGAGCCAGCGTTTAGACATTCTCCTCGGCACGTTCTCCGGATCTCCAGCTCAACATAAGTGTCCCCTGTGCGCGCAGGAGTTTGCTATTCCAGCGAGGTACACTTGGCAGGCGGGTGAAGGTGACGGCGCAACGGGTGATTAGGTTTTACTATTTCCTGACTTTTGTTTATTGCTTTTCTGTTTCATGCACTCTTGGACCATTAGCACCTGTCCTGGTTTCCTTCGGGCAGGACAGGGGCTTCTCAACTATATGTATTATTGCTAAAACTGCTATCAGCCCCTCAGTTATACTGGTTTCCGGATACCGGCAATATTTTTGGTGGTTTTTAGCCATGACTCTGTATTTTTGTCTAAGTTTTGTGCTTATCCAATATAGAAGGTACTACCCTCTTTTTTATTTAAAATAAAAATAAAAAATAGTATCTTTATTTTGCAAAATGGTGTCTTCCATGATTTCAAATAGTTTAGCCAAGACTTGGCATCTTTATGCCATCCTCGCTAGAGTCGATGGTGGTTATGACTCGATTTTGAAGCAATTTTAGGAAGCCTATTGTCTTCCATGTTGTTTAACTTATTCTTATGCAGGTGTCTAGTCATAGCCATGCTCTCAATGGGGGAGAGGCTTGTTTCTAAGAGGAGGATGGGATGGGGTGTATTTCCTTTAATTTTGAGATTATAGGTTATAAAATTCTTTTGTATTTGCTCTATCTTTCTCCAGGATTCACGAGAGATACTATAGCGAGACTTCACATCCATAAAGAATAACAGGTGTAACGATAGTCTCAAAGAGGAGTTTTTTCTTATCCCAAATCCAAAGATCGACTGAATTACATGTATTTTCAAGACCATAATAAGCTTTCCATCCCCCAATAATAATTTTCCCAATGCTATAATTAGTAGAGCTTGTCGTGAATATCAATTCCAAGATATTTGTATGAAGTTTATTTTAAATTTATTTTAATTATATATATTTTCAATATTTTTTTAAATATATATATATATATATATATATATATATATATATATATAAACTTTTTAAAGCTTTTTTTTTGCCATAAATTTGTTTTTTAACTTTTTTTTTATGTTTTACATATATTTTTAATTTTTTACTTTTTTTTGTCCATAGTTTTTAAAGTTTTTTTTAATTCTTTTTTTCATATAATTTTTTTTAATTTCAATTATTTTCTTATTTTTTAAAGTTTTTTTTAGTTTTTAATTTTTCCAAAAAAAAATGCGAAGTTTTTTTTTGTCCAAATATTTTTTTAATGTAAATTAAAAAATAAAACATAAAATCCAAGCAATGATTTAGGCACTGATTAGAGTTGTTTATCGACGATGGTATGAGTTGTCAAGGGCACGGTTTCAATCAAGTTATCATTTCAACTCCAAAAAAAAAACAGTGCTACTGGTAGCATCGCTTTTTGAATCGAGGGTAATTTTTAAATTCTTTGTCCACAATGACATCAGTGGTCAATGCGATGAGTCTGAATTTTAACCACTGTAAAAAAAAAAGGTGTTGTCGGTAGCACCACCTTTTGATTTAGGGGTAAAAATAGCCACTCTAAAAAAACGAGAACTGTAGAGAGTTCTCGTTAAGTTGGTAACTTGGTTTGCATCAAAAGAGTGAAATATATTGCAAATGTTGTTGCAGCATACAAGAACCCTAAGGATGGTGTATTGTTGCAATCAAGAGGACACCAAGGACGATGTGAACACCGAGGACAATGTTATTCCAAGGGGGAGGGTTTGTCATATCCCCATTTTTTTTAACAAGAACTAGGAAAATTTATATTAAAAAGGTGTGGATAAATCCACTGTAGTACAAAAAAATGGTCGTGCAGGGCCTTCAACAAATAGATGCTTTAAAGATTGGGATTGTTATTACAAAATTTTCAACCAGTGAGTTGTCGTCTTTCCTAACTATAACATTTTTGTTGTATTTCGAAGAATACATCCTATAAAAAACTCCATTTATGTATAGCGAAAAACAAAACATAGCAAAAGAAAATCACTGGATCAGCTACCCGGATCCTTTTTTACCTCTGAGTGTCCATATTTCTCCTAAAATGGGTCTGATGCAGGCTCGTTGAGGTCTGGGACTTGATTCATTGTGTCAGAAGTTAAATTCCTAGAAGCTCCCTGGTTGTTGGTTGGGGTGTTGGGTTGCTAGTGTTTTCTTTCCATCTGGTCCATATGACCCTGCACAATCTCCAACTGACT
Organism: Picea engelmannii; assembly: GCA_009831015.1. NCBI lineage: Eukaryota > Viridiplantae > Streptophyta > Pinopsida > Pinales > Pinaceae > Picea > Picea engelmannii. Next base: position 140,668 of record ML818065.1, read on the forward strand.
ACGTTGTTCCTCGATTTGGCTTCGTTGGGCGTAGACTTCATCCTGTAATCTTTCAATTAGGTGCCTATGCTGAGAGAGAGTTTCGAGCTCGAAGGTCAATGTGGAGTTGATTGCTCCCATGTGTATTCTCAGTCTTTGACACCCTACACAGTATTTCTCAGGGTCATGCTGGTCTTGACCTGTAAATACCTCCTGTGAATTCATGTTCCTTGGATCAATATGAGCCTTATGCATGTTTTCCATGATGCTAAGACGGGGACGGTCCTTCAAGTTGCGAGGGAGGGTGCTCTAGGCATAGAGCGGCGAGAGAGCACATGATCTGGGTTTTCCTAGAGGAGGCCACGCTGAGAAGTTCCGAGCAGGGCAGTTCAAAGAGGATGCAGAGGTTAATTCGGGGAGAACATGGTCCATAATAGGCTCATGACCAATTCACCACAAGAATAGGACTACCCGGTATCTTTGGTTTATACCTCCCCAAGAAACAAATACTGCATAATTCATGTCGAGCTAATAAATCTCAAACTTTACCTGGTGCTCTATACTTGGGCCCTTCAAAACGTCGAGTCAAGGACTGATCCCTTCGTCATCCTGAAAATTCCACACCGCTTCATGAATGTTGCACGCTCAACCCATCTGATTCAGAGGCATCGATGATCTGGTACCCATGAACTCGGTTGGACGAACGATAAATCCATGCCACACCATGATGAATTGATCATGCCAATTCTTGTTAGCACGATTTAAACTCTCCTGATGAGTACGCGTCATAACTCTTGCCAGTTGTTGCCTCCTCCTGCTCCTTCTCGCGATGGAGCACCGAGTGTCCCCCAGCCCCTTTGTGCGTTGGCTCAAGGTCTTGAGGGTGATCATTAAAAAGGGGGGGCTAAACCTTCATCCTCCACGCCTAAGGTTCTGAGTGGCTTCCCGATGGCCAAATTGGTCATTTTGTCTGATTCCTCATTGTTACATCTCAGGACATGGAAGAACTTGGTCTTTAAAGTCCTCTTGAGTAGGAGAATTCCATCTATTACCCTTTTTAAACTCAAAATTTTCAGTTCCAATCCCTGGATCATGATTCTTATGATAACCTTCGAATCTCCTACTACGTTCATGTTTTGAATTTGACTTTGATTTTCCCGATGAAGACCTTTTAGAAGGGCATACACCTCTGCTTTATTATTGGTGTCCTTCCCTATATTCTAGTAATAGTTCAAAATTCTTTTTTCTCTAGGGTCGAAGAGAACCCCCCCCACCTGCCTCCCCTGGGTTTCCCTTTGAAGCACCATCAAAGAAGAGTGTGTGATATGATTGTCTTTGAATCCACTCTTCTATGTTAAGGATAGAATGAAGTTGCGAGCAAGATCGATGTATATAATGAGAACTCCGGGTGGATTGGAGGTTGAAGCTCATGATCCAAGCCTGCTTAGAGTTGTTCCAATTAGACATGTCTTCGATGCTCAATTTTTTTGTATTCATAACCTCTATCAGTTGAGTTTTGGCCTTGCAAGCCACACTTTGGGGTTGTGACTTTTTTCCCTGGAAAATTTGTCTATTCCTTACTAGCCAGATATGCCAGCATACATATTTGGGAAGGGACTTCCACAGTCTTTTAAAGATTGGTTTTCCGTGAAAGGAGCCAAGGTAATATCTTTCCCAGTGCCCCAAGAAAGGATTTAAAAATGAGGGCCATCTTATATGGTTGTTCAGTTCTTTGTAGACATAGACTCGAACTATTATAGAGAAGGGGCATTCCCAAAAGGGGTGTTGCATTGTATCTTGGTTCCTTTGGCAGAGAGCACAAGTGAAGGGACCATAGAAGCCTCTTTTCATCAATTTTTCTCCCATTAATATTTTCCCATGAGCTAGGGACCAAATGAAGATGTTTATTTTAGGCAGGGCATCCTGGCTCCAATTTTTTTTCCATTTGGTTGAAGGTTACAGTGCCCTTGAACCGGATATGAGGATCTTGTATCCTTCTTTTACTATGTACCCGTATGTTCCCCACCCTCGACTGTCCTAGAGATCCCTGAGTAAAGGGGTTTCTCCTCTAAAAAGAGATATCAACACTTGGTCTTGATTATGAAGGTGAGCGGGGGTTTCCCCTAGGTTCCAAGCCTTCCAGGATCCATCTTCATTCCAAAACGATATATCGAAAAGAATGAGATTTTGTTGTGAAGTCATCCTTCTCTTTACATTGTCGATCTCTTCTGCTCGAGTTGTGAGATCAGTTCCCAAAATCGGGTCTTGCGAGAGCCTAATCATTTTTCCATTTCTAGGGATCCATGAAAGGTGCTCTTTAAAGAAGGGAATTGAGGCTCTTGTCAATTTCCATATTTGTGAACCAAGTTGAGTTGTTGGGATAGAATCCATGCATCTTTTCCTGGCACCCAGCTTGTATTTTTTGGTTATGGCCGTTTTCCACCATTCTTTTCTTCCTGAAATAAGTCTCCATAGTAATTTGGCTCCCATAGCTAGATTGGTGACTTCAAGGTCTCTGATTCCAAGTCCGCCACTATTTTTACGAGAGGATATAGTAATCCAATTTACCATATGGAACTTTTTGGAATTGGTATTTCCCCTTTGCCAAAGAAATTTGCGGATGAGTTGGGCCATGTCTTTCAAAGATCCCTTTGGCGCCATGAGGGAAGAGAATTGAAATAGGGGAAGAGAGGACATAACTGATTTTATCAAAACCACCTGCCCAATTGGGTTGAGCCACCTTGTCCCTCGTGACTCCATCTTTTCTCTGAATTTTTGAAGGGTAAGATTCCAATATTCTCTAGGCAGGGTTTTTATGCAAATATGGAGACCAAGGTATTTAAAGGTTATCCACTCGTTTGAAATAGCAAAGCCCAAGATTTGTGCAATACCTGATCTACTTAGAGCCGAAACATTCCACACATAAATTTGACTTTTGTTCTTGTTCAAAAGCCCTCCCGAGGCTGAGAGGAAGGAGTCCAGTACCTACTTGATTCTTCTTGCCATGATTTTCAAAGCGACACTCAAGAGGATCATATCATTAACGGATTGAGAGTGATTGATTCGCTTTACTCCTTGGGCTATTTTGATTCCTGGGATTGTTCCATTGGTGCATTCCCATTCTAGTCTTCGATTGAGAGATTCTGCCATAATCACATAAATAAAGGGGGAGAGAGGGCATCCCTCCTTTAAGCCTATGGAGGATCTAAAGAAGGGGGCTAGTCTTCCATTTAGAAGAGGGGCGATCAAAGGATTAGTAATACAAGATCCCGTCCAGGATATAAACTCTTGGTTAAACCCGAACTTTTGCATCACTTTATACAAGAAGTTGTGCTCTACTCTATCAAATGCATTTTCCATATCTAGTTTAATTGCCATACCTGATTCCCCTCGAGAGCAGGGGTGATTTTAAGAACCCCCCCCCCCCAAATTTATATATATAATAAATGGGCGAATCCCCATGATACATGGGAAAAATTGAAGGTTATTTTATCAATAATATATATATATATATATATATATATATATATATAACAAATCTTTTAGTCAATTATATAATCTTGTAAAATCTTGGCGAATCTTTCACTGAATTATAAAATCTTGTAAAATCTTGGCGAATCTTTCATTGAATTATAAAACCTTATAAAGTCTTGGTGAATTTTTGATAAAGTATAAAATCATATATAATAATAGGAAAATGTATTCACTAAACTGTAATATACTCATTTTACATATTTGGAAAAATAAATATAATTTGTCCATTTTCTAGACAACGTTTCATGCATCAGGGGTTGTGTTTGTCAAGGATCTCATTGTTATGATGCCTTATGACACTGGAAGTGGATAGACATGGCAGGAAAATCTATGTCAACAAAAAATGGTATCATACTAGATAATAGTGATGATGAATTTGAAGGACTATTGAAATCCTAGTAAAGTGCACCACTAACCACTAGTGAATTGTGTTGGATGCCAATTATCCTATCCCTTTGAGTGGTATCTTTCTATTACATAAATCAAATCCAAAAATAACCTAAAGGGTGGTGCCCCTTCTACTGCCCATTACAACATAAAGCATGCTTGAATATTTCACCCTCTCTATTGTTTCATTATCTCCAAGTATTACCCTTGTTTTTGTGATAAAAACAATCAACTTCTCCTTGAAGGTTGTACCCTGGCATGAGTAAAAAATGTGAAATAATAGCTTTGGGAGTGTGTACTGCTTCCACTGGGAATAGGCCTCAAGCAATGCTTATTTCATCACAAAAGACCTTGCAATAATCTCATAATAAATCACCCTATTGATGGCATGCTTCTAGAACCTTGCTGTTAATAAACTCCCCACATGCTACATCCTTTTGTTGGTTGTTCAATGCCAATTCAGTGACAAGCATAAGGTCAACATTGAGGATGATCATGATTCTGAACTGGATATCAACAAGGATATCAACTGGAATATCTGCAGGATCATCCCTTAGACCTACTAATAGAAATATCTGGTGAATCACATTTTATGCTAATATCACAATGTATTTCACAAAATGAAAGAACATTGACACCATCTTCCAGAGACAGTAGAAGTACTTTTTCTAGATATCCCATATCCATCGTTCTATAGATAACCATTAGCTTCTTTGCAATTACTTTTGAAAGATATACTACAAGCTTGATACTATGTTTATGCTTGTTTTCCTTTGCTACTGTATCATGATCTTTCTAAAGTAATGTCGAGGTATCATTTCTACATTTTGCAAAGTATCTAGCTGAAACCCCTGTAGAAGATTTCTTATCAATTCCATTCACAAACACAATATGAATATGCAACAATTTTTGTAGACTTATGGTGTAATCTATCACAGTGCATGGTTCTATGACAATTCCTTTTGGACTGATAGGATGGGTGACTTGATGTCTCCTGAACTAGTCAACACAAACATTCAAATGAGATCCACCCTTGCATGTTTTCTACACAAAAGAATAGTATTGAAATATGTTTCCTGCTCTTGTAATTCTGGAACTCTGGAACATGTCTGATGCATGAACAAGCAAATCCACGACGAGCATGTATATGGATAATGGAGCCACGTTCACATGTAAAAATCATGACCCCTTCATGTTGAATGAGTCTATACAGATTGCAGTAGTCATTATATGACAACCAAGCTTCAAAACCGCAGATAAATGTTTCTCCTTCCTTGGGATGATATCTACCAAATCTACTTATTACAAATGTTGGAGAATCCCTAAAATACCTAGAGGGATCTTCAGTGCTAATGGAATTAATCACATGATGTAAAATACTGTGAATGCATTCACTCCTTTTAACTAAGTTAATTAAATAGTCAATACAATAATTAACCGGACATTGAGGACAACCATAGACTGTTCTCATCATCTTGCAGGTGACCATCTTCGATCCTTCTCTGGTAAGTAGATCATCCAGACAATTATCTTTGTCAGGTTTGTATTCTATGGAGAAATCAAACCCATGCAACCATGTGCTCCAATGCATGACACATTGTTGCCTTGTTCCAACAGCCTTTTATTCTGCAAAATACTCTACATATGCTTAAGATCAGTATGAACTATGAAATGGACAGGTTTAAGAAGTAACATGAACAATTTGATGTTGTTCTTGACTGCTAGGATTTCTTTATATGATGACAAATATTTTAATTCAAGTTCTTTGAAAGAACTGAAAGAGTACATGCAAGCTTCTTCTCTATGAACATGTTTTTGTAGGACAGCTGCCCAAATGACATTTGAGGTGTTTGTCTAAAGAATGAATGGCAAGTCCAACTTAGGAAGAGAAAGAGCCATGAGGTTATGGATTTTTTGTTGAATAGTCTGGATGGCTTTAGTCGTTTCGTAGGTCCATGGTTCTAGTTTGTACTTTAATATCATACGAAGATAGAGTACGTATGCAACCTGATTTTTATATAAGAATCTAATGTAGTTTAAAGTTTAAACTGCCTAAGAACCTCTGGAGTTGAGTTTTGTCTAGGATTCTATCTGGAAACTCTGCCCATGCCCGAAGGACACGAGTTTGGAGTTCTACTTTGCCTTCATAGATAACAAGACCAAGAAATTCAATCTTGGTTTTCCCTATCTCCATTTTCTTCTCGGATAATGCAAGGCCGTGTCTAAAAACAACAGAGAAGAACTCCTCTAGATGTTTTTTATGTTGGTTAGTATCATAAGAACATACTAATATGTCATCTATGTATGCTATTATAAAATCTAAAGGACTGAAAACATCCTCCATCTTCTGAAATTCTAATGGAGCATTCCTCAAACCGAAAGGCAAAACAAACCACTTGTACTGGCCATGAGGAACCACAAATCTTGTTTTATACCTATCTGTAGGTACTATTCCAATCTGCCAGAAACCACTCTTTAGATCAAACTTGTTGAATATATGACAGTTGACTATTTTGGTAAAGAGTGTTTCTTTTGAGGGTAGTGGTTACCTGATAGGAATTGATGTTGCATTCAGGGGCTTATAGTTGATCACCATCCTTGGTTTGCCACGTTTTTGTTCTGAGTCCTTGTCGACATAAATGTTGAGCAAGCCCATGGACTTTTTCTACACTCAATGAATTTTCTCCGTAGGAGTTCTGCAATCTCCTGCTTGTAGTAGTCCATCTTAGTGGGAGACATTTGATTTGCAGAAGCCTTTTGAGGAGTTCCTGAATAATTTTCTCTATATGGTAGATCCACAAAGTATTGTTCTCTACTCCATAAAGCATTTGGAAGCTCTGCAGTACATTGCATCGTTGTTTTGTCAATAACTGCTTATAAAACAGACTGGCCATTAAGATTTTCATGCTTACATATCTTCTTAATATTCATCAATTGTTCAACTGATTGAGGGATCATTTCTGGAGATGGATCCTATTGATCTGGCTTAACCCTTTCATCATATTCAAATTTCACAGGAATTTGAATAGATTCATTCCCTACATGCAATGTAACAGTGTCTTGAGCTATAATAAAAGGTAACCAATGATTCACAAAGTCATGCCCTAACAGAACATCACAACCCAAAATAATATGTAAGTAGTGTACAGTGAATTGCTCTGCCATTAAGAATGATAGGAAGTCTCTCAGCTTGGTGTTTGATATATTATCAGCTCATGATTTATAGCCTTGAATCTGGTTTCATGTTGTTCCCGAAAATATCAAGGGATAACATTATACCTAGCAGATGAGATCATTGATCCCGTGTCTATTTGTGCATCTAGCTAATATAGCTTGTATCAAAAAAACTTTGAAGTGATAGTAATGACAAGCTTATCTTTTAATCCAAGCATTCTTATGCATTAACAATGTCTTTCAACAGAGTCATTACTTATTTGTTCTCGAGGGAAAAGCTCAAGAGCTTCATCTGGAACATGTGCCAAAGCAATGGCTTCTCTTTGCTGCTCTGTCCTTTCTAGCCATTCTTCTTTCGAGTCAGATATTGTAGGAGAGATTTCTTGATCCTCTAGTATTGTTCTTATTTCCTCCTAGTCCTGAGCAATACCCTATTTTAATTCAGCCATAAGCATCAACTTTTGTTGCATAGTTTCCTACAACTGAAATATCTTTGTTGCCCTTTGTCTCCTATGCATCCTTGCTTGAATAGTGTTGGGATGGTATTGTTGGTAATGAGTATAGAGTGTATCCATTGGCTAAGGAAAACATGAATGAGGATTCTTCTTTCTATGTGTGGGAACCTTAGGGGATTTGGAAATAGGTTTTGACAAAGTGGCTACATCAATCACCATGTTCCACAAGCACAGATTAGAAAGCTGAGCAGTGAGCCAAGAGATGGAAGAAGCATGAAACCTTTGATGGCGAAAATGATAGCGAGAGATATAATTTTTCAAGCTGGAGGGAATGAAGACTAGCTAACATGGCTTCTTCTGGGGGTTCACTATGGAGCATTTTAACAGATAAAAAATTAATGTTAGGAAATTCATCAGGAGAATGTGTGTCATTTTCAGAAAGAGAAGTTGAATAAGTACAAGATGAAGGAGAGTATACAGTAGATTCGAAAGAATAAATCAAAGGAAAACTGAATTCAGGATCAAAGTCTAAAGGAGAATGAGAAAGAAGATCCCATTCTATTGGATCCAATGTTGTAGAAAAGACTGCTGCAACCTTCTTGCCAAATTTAGTCCTAGTCTTCTGGGGACACTTGGATGCCCAATGTCCTTTTTGTTTACAAATAAAACACCCACCTTCTTTCCTTTTGTTGGTTTGATGCCAGACATAGGATGTTATTTTTCCTAGATACTCAATGGAGGGCGTCTATCTCTTGTATTTGTACCTTAAAGGTTTATCTTTTTTGTAGAAGTAATTGGCATACCACTGTTTGTAGGGATGACCAAAAGTAGGTTTGAGGGAACCTATTGCAGTGTTTACTTATAAACATCTAATGATGCTTGAGTGCTTTTGCAGATTTCTTTTGAACATATTGCCTTTGAATTGTTCTAACAATAATATCATCCAATGATGCTAATGACTGACTGTCTACTTGCAACTTATGATCAAGAATATATTCTTTGACAAGCTCAAGAATATGACCTGGCATAGTAGCCAAATAATGGTGAAGATAGGCAATGTTAGAGGAGACAACTGCCTTGTAGAGAAGCTTATGCATTTCACACTTAAATTTATCCAAAAGGGCTAAATTATAAATTCTTTGAGACATAAATAAACTGGCATAATGTTTAGTGTCCATTGGGGCTTGGCCAAAGAACTCATGGCTTACGACTTCAACCAATGCAACAATAGTATCAAAAGATTGAGTTACTTTAGTTGTTTTCTCCTGTGGTAATCCATACCACCAGTTTTTTATCATACCTGCGAAACCCCATATTAATCGGAAAGTAAGCTCTTTCCAGGTGACTTTGTCTTTGAGAATAGATTTTTGTATGTTAGCCCAGCCTTCCCATGAGGCAATTACATCAACAAGTTGTCGAGGTGTGAGGCAATCTATGTTACTGTTAGGGCCAGAGCTAGAAATATTTGTACCAAAATAGAAGTAGCAAAAAATGTATTAGCCAATCCAGGAATGTTTTTACACTTTCACCTCTGAGCTTCCTTAAGCTCAAACCAGATATGGAATGCCTGAGTCTTTGACTATCCATTCTGGTGGTTCATCTTCTTTGATGTCAACCTCTCTTCTAATTTTATGCCATATTTCTTCTTCAGAAATATAATCAGGTTCGCTGTGATGTGTTACAATTTTGGTATCATATTGTATCATGCTAGCAGTATGATTATCTTTCCATTCTTTGAAATCTTCTACAAATTTAAGATACCTCTCTATTATCTTTTGAGATTTTGACAGAGTGACTTGGGCATAAACTAGATGAATTGCATTCCTTCTGTCTAAACCTCTTAAAACTTTAGAGGTGATAGCAGGATGACTGGAGATACCTTCAAATGACTGGTCATCCTTTGGAAAAAAAGGGTCATCTCCTGCAGCCGATGCAACATTGTACCCATTTGGAATCTGAAAATACAAAACGAAGGAAAGATAGTCAACACAAAAACAAATACTGTCAGCACAAAATCCATTTGGCCATAGATCAATAGATTTAAATTGCCAAGAAAGATAAAGGAAAAGGCAAGGCTAAGCAAATTTCTACAGAGGAAAGAGAAGAACAGTTTGTTGAACTTGCAGGACATCACAGTTGTCTAAGGATGTTCTCCCATAATGATATTGATTTCAATGAACATCACAGTTGTCTTACAATGTTCTCCCATAAATTATTTTAGTTTCTTTTGTCACCTGCTAAATGTCCAAATGTAAAGCATTTGCTACCTCTATATATTCAAAGTCAATTTGACATGTGAATCATCATTTTAGTTTATGATAATGATAAATGATACCACTAGCCCAATGCCAAAGTGTATATCGCACATACTAATGATAGCAATGAAATCACATTCACAAAATTGAATGTCAAACTAATAGTTATAAGGCCGTTATCAACTAAGTTCACATGTGAACAACTTCAGGGGTTTGAGCCTTTTGTTGGAAGTAATTAGAAACAATGCCATGGACAACTGCAAAATTTCATTCCAAATTTTATAAAAACTTTTCTTGATTTATAATTATCTGCCTGTGAGAAGTGGCCCTCTAAACTTGTATTTAC
>ML818065.1:157957-168222 GCA_009831015.1 Picea engelmannii
GAACTTTAAAGGGAAATAACTTTTTCCTCGTAACTCATAATTGAGCAAGAGTACAATTGTTGGAAAGCTCCCAACGAGTAGAATGTGGTGTTGAGCTTATAAGTGACTTTAGAACTTTGTATAAGATGAAAATTTTCAAATACCCCACCTCCTTAATGACACTTAGGGGGTTTGGGTATGTGACAATTCACATCCTCTTGAAAAGAAGGCAAATGTATTCATTAATTAAACACATACTAGCAAACATCTAATTGGCCATTGGAGATAGAAATGGTCAAAAGGTCTTAAGTTTTATAGGTAAATGTAGTAATAGTAGCATGGAAAAAGATGACAAGTAGATGGTAACTACATGAAAATCTAGGGGTACATTATACCCCCTAACTGAAGGGTTTCACAATCCTGTGTAACATATAAAAATGATTCCCGAAAACAAGTGTCATCTTTTTCACTCATCATTTGATTGTTGTTCTATGCATGCATCTTGGAGGTCATATGCCAGCATGTGTGTGATGGCATGAATGTCCTGATATCCTACCTCTCTCGCTATTGTAGTCAATCTTCTCCATTATGCCTCCTCATCTAGTTATTCGGTGGATCTCCATGGTGGAATGGGGTGAAGGATAAGTGGAAATCAAAACCTCAATCCAATCCCATTTAGGCCCATCCTTCTCATGATGTCCACATATAGTTGTGATTTGCACATGGTAGCACTCATACACTATAGGGAATGTGGCTCTACTCTCCGAAGGGAATTAGCTCCTCCCAGTTGTTCTAGCACCACTGCATAATTTTATCTCTAAGGTCCCTCATGGTTCTCTAATTTGATCCCATTGCTTCCTATTGTTTTTCTCTAAGTACTCATACTAGCTCTAAATATGAGGTCATATGTGCATGGTTTTTTATTGATGTCTCCCAACCTAGGGGCTTCGACCCTCACCCACAAGTTGATCTCTATCTCTTGCTCCCTATATCTTTGGGTTTGTATGGTCCTACTCTCACCATTTTGCATGCATGAGCAAAATGCTCTAAAATAAACATCCCCAACATAAGGGTTCGAAGACCACTTCATGAGCCAAGGTATAGCATAATTATGTAAATAAAACTCACACAATAGGTTGTTCTCTTTGTCATGACATCTATGATAAACCTTGGTGAAGTCCTTCTATGTGTCCATCCAATAGGGAAAGTTCTTGGCAATCTGATGTGACTAGAATTTATACCACTACTCTTCAAGATAAAGGGTGTAAGTCTTTGTAGGAGGCCTACAAGATAACATTTCATCTACAATATCTATTGTTTTGGAAACATATCTATCTAAAACAATTTATTTATTTATTTATTTTTCTTCTTCCTTGTGTCTCTCTAATTTTGCCCTAAGAGTCAGATTCTCCTCTTCTAGGTGCTTAACAATGTCCATATAATGCATTTTCAAAATCTAATATTTTTCTAGGAGGCTAAACTCCCCTATCTTTATTAGAGAATCAAGAACTTCCTTAAGCATATTCTCCACTCCTGTTCTTTTTCTTACTTTCCTATTTTTTTGCTTGCTTCTTCCAGCTCTATCTTCATTTCCTTACTTTCTCATGACTTATGTAGGGCTAATGTCTTCCCTTTTCCTATATTGTAGGATTGTGAATTCTTCAACATTCATCTTTAAAAACCTACCCCATGGGACAATGTGTTGTTGCCATTTATCCCATCACATACAAACAATTTGATAGATGGTCTAGAGCTATGGAAGTCCCTATCTACACTTTGTTGCTCATTTCCTCAAGGGATTAGAGAAGGAAGAAGAGAATTTTTAAGTTCTCCTCCAAGATTCTATACAAAAATTGCCTCAAATATTTTATCAATCTAAAATGATAAGCATGTGCCTCCCCTCGCAAGTGAATTACCACATTATGTGGAGGGTTACTTCATCCCAAGGTGTTGGGAGGCTAGTCCTCTTGACCCCTTGCTCAATATCATCCATGGTCTCATTTGAAAGTAGGAAGATTTTCTTGGCTTCCATAGTTCGGTCTCTATCCTCCTTCTCCCACTCTAGGCCTAGGGGCAACCCTAATACCTTGATATGCTGAGAGAGAGAAAGAAAGACTATAGTAGCAATTTTCTACTCGAGGGATGAGTCTCTCTTACCTTATGTCTATGAATTCCTTATATTGCAATATTGGGTGCACTTCCTCTCTTCCACACACTGCATTTTTGCAATTTATTCCTCTTATAATGCCTTATTGATATCATTGTTGTCGTTTCTAAGAAGGATGCACATTTAGCTGCTTTGAGATCTCAGCTGGGTTGAATGGAACTATTGCAGTCATATTAACATGGGTATGTTGGCTCTTTTGTGGGTCAAATTGGCGAGAGAGAGGGAAATATATATCTCTCTTAGTTGGGACGAATCACCATGAGATACATATGTTGGGAATGGGTTTAAGAATTATTTGAATGGCAATGAGAATTTAGAATGACAGAGATGGCGAGAGTGGATGTGTGGGTATGCTTATGGGATTATATGCCATGGTGGAACCATGAATTTTTTTATGGTGGAACCAATGCCCCTCAACTTTAATTGAAACAGCCTTGTTGAATCCTTATGTGTGTGTTGGCATAGATAGTTGATAATTTGAATAGTCAAGAATTGTTGCTAGCAATGCACTTTAGTGAAACATTTGATTTATATTCACAAGGAAATGAATCATACAAGGGGCTTATTAGAATTGGATGATGTTATATGGACTTTGATCGATGTAGTAATGATAGTAGTGGCCACGTCAACACTTCAAATCTTATTCGTATACTTCTTGTGATTTGAGAAGTCACCAACAGTTTTAAACATTTGGTTGCAAGTTCTTAAGTGCGTAGTTGTATGGATATAGCATTGAAACTTTGTAGTTGGTGTGTACATACACATGGTTGTAGCATTCAAACTCTCTAATAATATGTTTTTTGATATTGTTGGAAACTTGGTAAACTCTATACTTGTGTGCCAGAGAGAATGATTTGAAGGATTATGACATTCTTACTCCAAGTTTGAAGGATTTGAAGATGCATATGGCAGCGACACTCTTGATATTAACTTGAATTTAATTGGGATGGCGAGGAAATAATAATCCCATAAAGATTTATCTCCATGTTTTGTGTTTACAATTTTAATTTCTACTTTGAGTTGAATGTGATAGATATTGGTAGCAACTACTTTGAAATTGATCCTCGATGCTCTCTTTGACATTTGGCTCCCTTATGTATCCTTGTTGAGCTTTATTTTTTCAACATTCTCTTTCAAAATGAATCCCCTACAACCTTGTTATTTGGCTATTGTCCCCTTATGAACCTATTTCATCTCGATCCTTTAAGATAAGTATTGGAAATGCCTTATTAAGGGAAACACTTGGAAAATATATGAAATTCCTTAAATACTCCAATGGAATGTTTTGAGAAGTATTTGGAATTCCAATTTGAGGTGAACTTATTGCTTCAATATTTTCACCAATTTTCCATGGTGCAAGCTCACACTACAAGCTTGAGTTGTATTCATTCCATCTACAACCAAGGTAGGCTTTCATTTGAACCATTATTTGGTAGCCTTTTTTCATAAGCTTGTAGTTCATTTGAATGATGTTTCTTCAACAGTCTGGGATATTTTTACTAAGAGAAACCTAGTTTCTTTTAACCCATGAAAATCGTTTCCAACAAACATTGAATCAACATGACGAGAGAACAAGGATTCAGGTTTGACCATAAAAGTACCCACTTCTATGTGCCCAGGATGAGAGAAGCATGTCAAATGTTCTATTCTTTCCGATTAGAACCCTATAAATGATGTTATAGGCTCATTACACCTTGTAGCAATTAATATATAGGCATGAGCCAACTATGTACGAGTGAACCAATGAGTCAATGCATAAAGGGATTAATGGATGTATGAAGAGAGCCCAACCATTTTCATCCTTGAACCAATAAATTGAACCCTTATATGCATCAATGCATATCATATAATACATGCTTCTTAAGAGATATATTCCCTTGATTTTCAAACAGGCACATTGTGAAATTCATGTTTTTGTATTGTGCTTCATGGTGAAAATTTTTAACCCTTTTCTTGAACTTTTCCCTTGTAAACTTGCAATCAACCTACTATGGGCATGCCAACTCACACTCAATTCAACTTCTAAACCTTTTTTAGGCATATATAGATGTTGTGTGAACTAGAAACCTTCTAAAGAAGCCATTGTGCTATGAAATGAACATTATTTGGATTCCTTGTATCCCTGAATTGTATTGTAGACCATATTTCTTTGTGATGTTGGCTTTGTGTGCTTCTTCTTTTTTTATCACATTCCAAGTCTTGAGGTTGTTGTATGGACTGCTAATTTACTTGAGGAGCCAATATGTTGAGCAAGTTTTCCACTTACATTCTTCTCTTCTTAAATTAATTAAGTTATCCTTGTTGTGCCCTAATTCTTGCATACAATGTATCCTCTTGGGTTTAAAATATATCTTTATTTCTATGCCATTTGGACTGCTTACTTTGTGCTAATATATGTAGAGCTTAGGAAGTTTTTCCATGCGCTATAAACTTCTTTGAATGCAGAGTTTGAATATGTAGAGTTTTGAGACAACCATATAATATACCTTAAGAATAAACCTTTAAATCAATTGTGCACATTTTTTTGTTTTGTGCTCCCATAGAGTGTCCTCATATTGGGCTATGAGGTATGCCATAGGTGCTTATATTGCTTCTTCTGGAATGCTACGATCACATTGATGTCTTGAAGATATGGTTAAATGAAATTCAAATGAAGAGTAGGTCTATTTTTCATTTTTCCTTTTCATTTTTATTCTCTTTTTTCTAGAATGGGACTACCATTGTTGGTTTTCACCTGTGTTATGCTTCATAGCCTCGTAGAGGTTTTCATCCCTATTTTGCTTCATAGCACCTCGTAGAGGTTTTCATCCCTATTTTGCTTCATAGCACCTCGTAGAGGTTTTCACCCTTGTTCTTCTTCATATCACCTTATAGAGGTTTTCACCATGGATATTTTTTTTATTTTTCTACAAATTAAGGCTTGCCATTTATGGATTTCAAGCTATGATATGTCTCAAAGAGCCATTTACAGTTTTCACCCTAGGAATTTTATTCTCTCTCTCCTTTATATATATATAATTCAATATGGTTTACAATTTTATCCTGATTTAAAAGTGGTGACACTTTCAACTAGGTGCAGTTGTTATTTCTTTAACTCGGTAGTGGACTACGCTTTTGATAATGGCCTCTTATATAACTTGAGCAAGTGTCCATTGACCAATATCGATGTATTTACTTTGTCAATTGTCCTTATCTTCACCGATACATTTTCATAGCAAGTGTTTACTTCATATGGTCCCGCCACCTTATTATCAATTTTCCTTTAAAATCCTTAAACCTTCAACCATATTGCAAAGCCCGATCTCCTTCCTTGAAGTTCTTCTTCGTGATGAAATTGTCATACCATTTGATCCTATACCTCTGAACAATTTCTATGTGAAACGAGGCCTCCTACCTTGTATCATATAATGCAATAAGTTGATCCATCCTTCCCATTTGTGTTGTTGAGAGGTCAAGCCCCATTGTTGTGTTATATGCCCATACTACTTCCGATAACCTATTTACCCATTCCTTCCTATGTTGCTTGATTGTCTTGATCAAGATGTTATCTGATTCTCTGTTGGTGACTTCCACTTGGACCTTCGCCTAAGGATGGTATGTAGTTGATTTCATTGTTAGATCGGGAGTCCCTAGACAACCATAAAGTTTAAGATCACCTTCTTATGAGTTGTCATCTTTATCTATCGATGAAGTGTTGTCATTATCAACTAATGAGATGTTGGTGAGATATAGATCTAGAGGTGGTCATATACATGTATTGTATATCGATATCATTGGAAAAATACATGTGTTGAATATAGATTAAAGCCTTTTCCACCAAGTTCTTGTCTTGTGTTATATTCTTTAACATGTTATCAAAACTCTTTATGGTCGTAAATCCATGATATCACCATGGTATTTTTCCATGGAAAATTTGCAATTTGAAGTTGATACATGTATGGTCTCTACTTCATGGTAGTCATCCTTGAAGATGTTCAATATTTGAAGCCAATGACATGAGATGATGGTGATATGAAGCACATGAATTCAAAGAATAACCGTGGGAATATGTAGACCACTCAGAGCGCAACACTCCACCCATTTGGACACTCGATAGCAAAGACAAGGTAGATAATCACACACTCCTACATCACATTAGTGTAACATAGAAGCCAATTATGAGATCTCTTTTGATTCAGATCTTGTATGGCTATATTGTTCTTACATAAAGTGTGGTGCATACTTAAGATTGATGAGGCCTGACAAATGTGTTGTGTGAATAATTTTGTACTATTGGAATACATTGTGGGTAATCTAATTCTTGGAGCATGGAGATTGATTGATGGCATTAGTAATTTTATTGTTCATGCATAACAACTTGCTAATTGGGGTAGCAAGTTGCTAGTAGAATCTGTTAGAGACCACACATGGTGGCAACGAAAGTGATGAAGGAACTATTGGAAAGGGAGAAATCCTTGAAGAATCGTCACCTTCTCCCTATAAATGCCTGGTTCGACGATAATCTCGATGGGGTTCCTGTTATTCACTGGAACTACATTCATGGCTTCTTGTACGGTTGTGAAATCGCCTTGACCTCTGTCCATAGCTATCGCTTGCCAACATTCTCAAGTATCCCCTTGAGTTTTTTAGACGAACTGCCATTCAATTATGGATCCTTCTCCTAAATATTGTTACGTACTAGATGGTGTTCAGATATCCTACCAATGGCATTAACAGGCTGAAGAAAAAACACATACAATGCTGGAAGAAATAAATCGATGATGTGCAATGCTCTATAATTGTCCATGTATGAAATTTGTAAGAAAATGATAGATTCACTAATGGATTCTGAACAGTTTTGTAATGGATTCTTAATAGCATGAGAAAACTTCGTCTCTAAACCAGTTCACATTGGCATCCACTCTATACATTCATCCAAAGAATAATATCTGTTTTTTCGCTCAACAACCCATGTGCACGCAAAGTTAACAAGCAACGACCCTGCATGTTGAATGGGCTTGTAGAGCAAACTTCCAAACCCACAAACTAACATACTCCATGAACCATTGGAATGCAGATACGCAACACCTCGGTGGAGAAATTATCTCATTGAGCTCAATTGGAGCAGGCCTCATGCATGGCTTCCCCTGCAAAGAAAAAACAACATAACCCAAGGAAATAAAATACCTATCATTTCATATTGAAAAATGACTTCTTTACATAAAATGTTATGTAAAACCAACTAGCTTAGATCTAAGTTAAACTCTCATCTATCGAGAGAGGTGCAAAGATGCAATTTATTAAGATGTAGTTTTTTATTATTATTTCATTTTATTATTATTATTAATTAAGATGAATTTATTTATTTATTAATTAAGCAAATCACATAATGCTTCAACATCTCCTAACATTTCCTTCATAGTGAACTATAAAGCACTTCACTACTTTCAATGCAACTAGTGGCATCATTGGTTTGTTATAAACAAGTGTGATACATTCAATTTTGTATTACCATCTTTGTCCACGTTTTGTTGTAAACAAGTGTGGCCAAGTATCATAGAAAAGTTATTATTGTAAACACTAGTGCGGATGTTATTAGCAAAATTGTTGATAGCTTAATAGATGCCAAATTATGTACAGAGCTTTTAAACTTATGATTTGTTTTTGAACAAAAGCTTTGTAAGTGTTTTGGTAAAAAATGTATGAGATGTGATACCATTAAATTCTCATTAAAAAAAGAAAATTTTGTGTTGCACCCTTTAGTGTTGAGAGATATAATCAAAAGATCATTTTTTTTTTTTTGGTTATAGACATGTTCTGGATCCACTTGAAATTTGAATAAAGGGATCATAGGTACACCAAAAGTACTTGTGTGTGCAATGGTTGATGGTTTTTTTAAGATGTGTGATGGCTATTTTGTGTTTAGTTTTCACATACTAAATTCATACTTGTAACTCATCATTCTACTATCTACAATAATCCTAAACTCATGGAGTTAAATGAGATAAAAGAGTTGAAGGTTAAACAAGCATGACGACACAAGGTTTAAAGAAACATCACATAACCACTTATGTATGGTGTGAAATCAAATTGTAAATTATGTAATGTCCCTTTTTCGAGTCATCACTCCACGAGGACATAATAACCTATTTAATTCTCATAGTCTATAATCGGTGCAAATGAATGAATTAATTTAATTATTCAATGTTGCCTGGTGGAAAAGCAACATTTAAAGCTGATATTGAATAACTAAATTAAAAGGAGATATCAAGTGACTTTGGGGAAATATTAAAGGGAGACTTATAAGTTACTTTATAATTAATTATTAGAGTGAAAAAGGCAACATGGTATAAAAAGTGCAATTGGAGCTCATTCTCATTATTCGTGATTATTTTTCTCATAATCGATTTGGATAGATCTTGAAGCTTTTTGGCTTTGGGGTGATTGGGTTCGGTGGTGAGACTAATCCACCCTAACCAGTCAAGTTGGAGAGATCATTCAGATCTTTCGCTGGAATCCATTGTTGAAGAAGGAAAGTTCACATTTTATCAAGTCGTGGGAATTTTCAGCACTCTGTGGGTGTTGGTGGAGGGGCTATACCATAAATTACATATCATAGCGAGATTGTGGGGAATTATAGAAGGGGGCCATATCTCCTTTGCAGATCATGGGGGAGTACAAAAGGGGGTTGTATCACCCTTTCAAATCTTGGGAATCCTAGAAGGGGGGGAGGGGGGGGCGTGTCAATTATCAACAACTTATGGGGTTAAAAGGAGTTTGTTTCAGTACAATCCTAGTTGTCGTTACTCACATCCAATTTCCTCATTAAATCGTACCAGTTATTTGTTGTTTGTGTTGTCTAGAAGGGGTTGTTTAAGTGAATTTATTGCTGCACTCATTTGTTGATCGTGGCGTCTTGAAGAGAGATCATTCCAGTGCATTAAAGACTTCCCAAGTGGGGATTCTTATAGGTCAAAAATAATAAATAAATATGATTTTACTCAATGGGTTGTTTTCTGTTATGACAGATTGAATAAGATTGTAATCATCTGCATTAAACGTAATTGTTGATTTTTGGTATTTGAGTGCATATATTGTGAAATTATTTTAAGGAAGGGATCTGAGATTTAACAAACACATAAGCATATCACTAGTAAGGAGGGGATCTTATAGTGGTATCCGAGTTGTTATTCCCGCCAGCCTGTGAGTTGAATGCTTTTTTTTAATGCATCCGAAGGATAGGGAATATGTCACATAGAATAGCAGAAGGCAGAGAGAGGATGATAGCATATTTCATTCAGAGTCAGAAGAAGACGAAAACATGGGGGACAAGAATGAAACGCCTTAGGGTAGCACTCTGAGTATTTTGAATGACCTTGCAAGGGGGAAATAACGGTTGGTTAAACTTCTCGCCTAGTTTATAGCAAATAACCAAGGGAACCAAAACAATGTTGGCAATAATGGTTCAGGAGGGACTAATGGAAACAATGATAACAATGGGAACCATGCTCAAGGGAGAAACACTCATACCCCTGCACAAAATAACAATTAGACAACTAGTAGAGTGATTCCTAGACCTCTCGTACCTCAATTCTCGAAAGGACAACAAGCTGAAAATCATGGACAACAAGGACAAGGGGAAGGGTTTACTGATTATTTGAGGGAGTATCATACTCTTAGCGAGGAATTCCATGCAGCTATGTCCTTATAATATTTTTGTACCATCAAGTACAGGAATAGGCCAAGGGATTACATAAAGGGCCCACATAATCTAGATCTTCGGCGGAAGGTTGGGAAATTGTCTATCGCTTCGTTTGATGGCTCATACAAATGCATTGCCAGAGCTTGGGTTCATAACTTGGACACATATTTCCAACTCAATCTTATGTTGGAGATGGAGGCTATCAGATATGTTATATTGCATTTGGATGGAGAGGCCCGTCAGTGGTGGTACCATGGGCGAATCATGTTGGGGCATGCTAGTATTACCTCATACATGTGTTGATTAAGGTTGGTTGTCATTGATGTCAACCCTTGAAGAAAGCCCCATAGCACAAAGGTTTGGGTAATGGACCCAATATTGTTTGATGTAAATATGACTCATTATTGTTTTGTCATGGTTGATAAGAAGTAAATATGG
>ML818065.1:168652-181148 GCA_009831015.1 Picea engelmannii
AATATGACTCATTATTGTTTTGTCATGGTTGATAAGAAGTAAATATGGATGAACTCCAAAGTGGTCCCCTTATGGTGAAAGCCCTCACGGGAAGATGCTTTGCGGAGTAAGAGAACCCATGCTTAATTGTGCAATAATGAGATAGAGGAAAATGAATTTTTCAGATAATACTATTCTATATGGATATTACATGTCATGCCATTTCTGGTGGTATGTGGAACATCACATAACTCCTCACGGTTTGAGAGTTATGGCCTTACGAAGTTGGAGGACCCTCATATGTCATCTAGAAGCCCCAAAGGTCAAAGTAGTCAAAGTGGTTTAAGAGATTTTAAAAGGTAAATAATAAAGTGAAGTGACGAGTGTATTATAATTCAAAGTGAATACAAAATAAATTATTTCAATAATAAATTTAATGGAGAAATTAGAAGTGGACCCAACCCTAAAATAAGGAAAGTGGCCAAAGTGACCTAGAAGATGTTTTTTAGGAAGCTACTTGGAGAGTATAAATAAGAGGCAAGGCTCTCTCATTTGAATCACACTTGAGCATATTGAATATCTATATGTGTCTGAGGTAAACAAGAATATCTAAACTAGAATTCTGAGTGAAGGTGAAGAAAAGAAGGCCGAAATGCAAGTAAGGATAAATTATTTTGATGGTGTTTTCTAAGGTATGTTATTTACAGGTCATCTCACCATTTTTGCTATAAAAATTTTTCTATAATGATTCAGACCATGAAATTTCTATGAAAATGAGAAAACATATCCAATTATATGTGTTAAAAAATTCAGCTTGTGGGTCGTTGTATTTTTGGAGTTACACTCCGTGGAAAATAGGGTTTGTTGCTAGTCCTGAAACTAGTCAAAAACAGGTGTTTCGGGTAAAAACGTCATAACTTCTTCATAACAAATCCAAATTCAGTGAGACCAAATGTGTTGGTTAGGGTATAGTCTGTAGTATTTTGTGTAATAGTTTCATATCATTTCAACAAATATTCTGTGTGGGGCACGCTCTACAAGGTTGCTCTCTAGAATAAGCCAGAATTCAGCAAGGTATGCCATTTTTGCTATAACTCCTTTTCCGAGAAGTTCCAAGTAGTGACACTTGGAGGAATTTCATAAAACACATTGAAGAACATTGTGTATCAGTTTTAGATCTTTATACATTACAAGTACAAAGTTATGATTACTTCAAGTTAGGGTTGTTGACTAATCCAAAACTAGGCATGTGAGACTAAAGAAAAGTTTGATGAAAATGCTAGTCTATTGTTGTTAAAGTTAAGGAAGGTTTGCAGGAATGTGATCATATACACTAGGTATATTACAGAGCTATAAATCAGATTTGGATGATGAAATTGATGAGGGCTTTTGGTTGATTTACATGTTGAGTACATGGTTGAGACAAGTAGTTGATGAGTTGGCACATACATGAGGTGTAGAGTTGATGATGTTGGTACATATTGATGAGTCATAGTTGATGAGTAGTTGACACATGATTGGTACATACTTGGTACATGGTTGGATGCACTTGTTTATGGTACAGGTTGATTACAGGTTGTTTGGTACAGGTTGGTGCATGGTTGATGTACTTGTTTAAGGTACAGGTTGAGGTAAAAGTTGATGCATGGTTCAGATCTATTGGTATAGGTTTACAACGGTATATCTCACAGTGATAGTATGACAGTGGTTCCATCATTCTACTTCTACTTAAAGGTGGCAGGACGGGGCAAGGACAGGTGGTTGTAGCCACCTTCCGGTTGTAGCCGGAGAACATAGGGGGTTGTAGCCTCCTTCTGGTTGTAGCCAGAGAATTGGGGAGTTGAAGCTTCCCTCAGGTTGTAGCCTGAGAAACTAGGGGGTTGGAGCCTCCTTCCAGTTGCAGCTGGAAAACAAAGGAAGTTGGTGCTTCCAATGAATGTAATTCTTCAAGACATATAAGAAAAAGTATTCTATGGTTTTCTCCCGATTTGGGTTTCCACGTAAAACACTGGTGTATTGTGTATGTGTGTGATTGTTTATTTCTTACTACTCATTATTGGATAATAATTCTACATTGATATAACATTTGAAGAAAAAGGACTATAATCACGCTATTATTGATTCACCCCCCCCTCTCAGTAATCCAACAACATAGATTTCACGCAGAGGCTTATTGATCGATTTGATAAGAAGGACCTAGAGTTGCATTTCAGAGAGTTGGCACACCTGAAGCAGATTGGGATAGTGGATGCTTACATTTCAAAGTTTCAGAGGATCGTGATCATGGTGATGAATGTGTCATAGCATAGGTTGATTATTCTTTTCATTGAAGGACTATTCAAGCCCATGTGTGGTTGGATTAAGGCCTTCAAACCAACATCTCTTCGGGATGCTATCATCATAGCACAAGACATGGAGGACTCAATACCAAAGAATAAGTTCTCTTCTAAACCTTTCCTTCCTCGGAAAAATAAAGACAAGAAACCCTTCCAGAAGGAGTGCATCGGGAGAGATAAGTTGGATGATGAGTCTCATAAAGAATTGAGAAGGAAGAAACTATGTTTCAGTTGAAAGGAGCCTTGGCAACTTGGTCACATGTGCATGGGTAAGGGTAAGGTGCATTACATATAGGTGCTTTCATATAGTGACGGGGAAGAGGAAGAAAAATAGGCTCAGGATAGCAAGCACAACAGTCCAGATGATGAGCCACCACATGAGGAGGTTAAGGGTGGGAATATTGCCACTATATCAGGTGTTCTTAAATTTGACTCTTTCAAAATCTAGGAAGTATTACAGGGACAACGTGTCATAGTTTTGATTGATGGTGGGGGCAACCCACAACTTCATTGTCTCAAATCTCGTGGCTAGGAGAGGCATTCCTGCAGAAAACTTTGAGGGATTTAATGTAGTGGTAGTTGATGGGTTTAGTATGGCATGCACAAAGAAGGTTTCATGGTTGGATGTGACGTCGGGAAACTACACTGTGACATATGACTTTTATGTAGTTGAACTGGGAGACGCTAATGTCATCTTGGGTATTCAATGGCTTTATTCCTTGGGAAAACATTCTATCAACTACCAAATAATCGAGATGGAATTCAAGGTAGCAGACGTTAAGAAAGTGGTTCTGAGTGGTATGGTCGATGGTACTCCTAATATTGTTTCATCCAACTAGATGGAAAACATATTCATGCACGAAGATGTAGCTTGCACAACAGAGTGTCTGGTTACATCTAAGAATCCTTTAGATAGCAGTGATCCTTATCATGCAAACATTCATTCATTGTTGAGCAAACATGACCGGATATTTAGAGAGATCCCTCCAGGGAGACCTCCTGATAAGGGCTTCAAGCACAACATTGAATTAGAAGAAGGGGTCGAGCCGGTGATAACTACTCCTTACATGCACTTGAAGAAGTTCAAGGATGAAATATAGAAGTTCATCAAGGATTTGTTAGATATGGGGCATATCAGACCCAGTTCTAGCCCATTCACTTATTCAATGGTCTTGGTTAATAAGAAGGATGAAACTATGAGGATGTGTATTAACTATCGGGCCCCGAATAAGAAAACTATCAAAAATAGATATCTTATTCCCAGGATCGATGAATTGCATGGGGAAATATACTTCTCGAAGATTGATCTTCGATCAGTATATCACCAAATTAGGGTGAGAGAGTAGGATATTCACAAGACTGCTTTCAAGTGCCATTATGGGAACTATGAGTTCTTGGTCATGCCTTTTGGGTTGACCAATTCGCCTGCCACTTTTTAGTCTTACTTGAACCACATTTTCAAGAAGCATCTATGGAAGTTTCTTTTAGCGTTCTTTGATGATCTCCTTATATACAGTAGGACATGGGAGGATCACGTGAGGTAGTTAGACGAGGTATTGGGCATTATGAGGGAGCAATCATTATATGCTAACACATCTAAATGTGAATTTGGAATGAAAAAGATTTTTTATTTGGACCATGTGATCAGTGCGTAGGGTTTGCAATTGCATCAGGAGAAGATACATGCCATATTGGATTGACCACAGCCTAAGACCCTTACAAAGTTGCGTGGGTTTTATGGATTGTGCACTTATTATAGGCACTTTGTTAAGGGATTTTCGTAGTTGGGTGCACCCCTTACAAAATATCGGCAGGTCTATTGAAGGTTCATGGCAGAGATTGCATTTATGTAGTTGTTGATCGGTTGACCAAGTTCACTCACTTCTTTGTAATTTCATCAGAGTATAAGGCACTACATGTGGTAATTTTGTTTTTTAGGGAGGTGTTTAAACTCCATGGGTTGCCCAAATTCATTTTCAGTGATCGAGACAACAAATTTCTCAGTGAATTTTGGCAGGAGTTGTTCAGATTGGTTGGCACTGAGTTGACTCCTAGTACTAGTTATCACCCTCATTCGAATGGCTAGACAGAGATTATGAATAAATGGGTTGAGAGGTATCTGCGTAACTATGTGTTAGGTCAAAAAAATGCATAGATTAAGTGGTTGCATCTAGGAGAACATTTCTATAGTACCACTCACCATATGTCCATTACTATGACTCGTTTCGAGCATTATATGGCTATGATGCTCCTTCATTTTTGGATTTGGCGTTTGGAGATAGCAAAGCTCCCAAAGCCAAGGATTGGATAGAGGAGAGCCAAGATATCCTTAAGCCCTTAAGGATAACCTGCAAGATGCTCATAATTAATAGAATATGTATGAAGATAGACACAGGGTTGAGCGCAATTTTGCGGTAGGAGACTTGGTCTTCTTGAGGTTGCATCCCTAAAGACAGTCTTCACTGAAGAAAAGTGGCGCAGAAAAGTTGAAACCATGCTTTTATGGTCCCTACAGGGTAATCCACGAAGTTGGGGAAGTAGCTTATGAGCTCGAGCTACCCAAGGGGAGAAAGATTCAAAATGTTTTTCATGTATCATACCTCAAGAAGGCATTGGGACAACAATTCACTTCTTCAACAGAGTTACCCTCACTGGATGAGGAGGGGCAATTGGTGTTGAATTGATCAAGGAGGATCCAGAAACGCTCACATAGGTCCAGGAGGATCCATAAAATTTCAATATTCAATCATCCCAAATTCTCTCGAAAACTCCATTAATGAGTAGTGCTTGACGATATCTTTCCACAACGCAAAAATTGCCTCAAACGGAGTTCGTATGCAAAAGATATGGCTGGTCAAAGTTCAAGTCAACCAGGTCAAAAGTCAAAGTCAAAGGGGTCAAGGTGACACGTGTCACCATTGCAAGGGTTACACATGGCATGATCGTATAATTATACGATGATGATGTGGCCACACCCCAAGGAACCACATGGCATGACCGTATGCTGACTAGGCAGGTGTGTTGGCAAGTGACGCAACATCTGTGCAATCCAAGTGGACTAATTGTTTGTTGACACGTGGACCAAGGGAGCCAAAGAGAGGCATCCAAGTGGCAACCTCCCATTGGCTAGTTATGGTTTATGTGTAATAAAATTTTGTGGGAGTCGACGAGGGTCGAACCCGTGACCTCCTAAAGCTCTACACAAACCTTTGTTACCATTGCGCCTGCACCATGTTTCTTAACCATACATGGCACAACATCCTTTTAACATTGGCCAAAGGTTTAAACGACGGTAAAAGGGTCGAGGACCTAAGCCCTCGACCCTTGGTTATATATGTAAGATATATGTGACCACGACCTATATTCGCACGGGGAGTTAACGAACGGTCCACGCATATACCATGTATATTATATGGTTACAAACCATATAACAAAAAACCAAAATGACTAGAGATCGGTGGGGCTCAAACCTCGGACCTCCCATGTATCACGACAACAGCTTAACCAATATGCTAACTAGGCCCTTTATTACGTGATTGCCCAACCAATTCTTAAATATCAATGCCTACGATTCTGGATGGGGAGTTAAGGCCCACAACCTATATATTGGGAACGATTTCCCATGTCTACACATGGATCAAGGCATAGTTCCCAAGATGGCACATATCTCGAGGAGGAGATATTGTACATGCAAGAGAAATAGCCAAGTATGGTGTGTCTCGATATGTGTGCCATGAGGTATAATGACTGCACCTAGGCAACTTTATACTCATTTTTCACGATTTTTCGCAAGAAGTATGAATTTGAGGTCTATTTTATGATCAGAGGTCATTTGTAAAAGTCTTAGTCCATATTGTCATTAATGAGTGCCATAGTGCATCGTTTGGCATGTAAAGAGGGTGTGATTGAGCCAGTTCGAAATTTGTTCTACTTTATACTCGAATTTCTCAGAACTTTTTCAAGGATTCTAATGGTGAACTCATTTTCTTGTTTTGAGTAGTGGAATGTAAGAGAGTCTATTAAATTGGTTTTTTATAAGCCCATGTTGTAATGTAATTCTGTATTTTGAGATGATGGAGAATAGACATACTATCTAAAGAGACTTGAAGATGAAGTGAAATATGTCATCCATATGTGTAATTTGAGTTCTTTGATTTTCTTTTGTGTCATCTCAATAATATGCAAATTAATAATCAGTTTATGAGTTTTTGCATAAGATGCACATCATCATTTTTATGCAAATCACCTCAATACGATCAAGAATTAATTTTGAATCATGTTAGATGCTATATGTATATATTTTAAAGGAATAAATGGTATCTAATAATTTTAGGATTGTGATTCCTAAGGAGATTTTGGATGTTAGGGAGAGGAAATTCAGGAGCAAAGTGATCATAGAGTATCTTATCAGGTGGAGAGATTTACGAGTGGAGGATGCTACATGGGAAGGAGATAAGATTTTGTAGCACCCTAACTCGCAGTTCCTCGAGGACAAGCAATCTCGGGAAGGGAGGATTGTAATGTCCCTTTCCCACTTATCACTCTAGGAGGACTTAATAGCCTATTTAATTTCCGCAGGCTATAGTCGATGCAAGGGAATTAATTAATTTAATTATTCAATGTTTCCTAGCGAAAAAACAACATTTAAAGGTGATATTGAATAATCAAATTAAAAGGCGATATAAAGTGACTTTGGGGAAATATTAAAGGGAGACTTATAAAGTTACTTTATAATTAATTATTAGAGTGGAAAAGGCAACAAGGTATAAAAAGTGCAATTGGAGCTCATTGTCATTATTCATGATTATTTTTCTCAAAATTGATTTGGAGATCTCTTGGTGCTTTTTGGCTCTAGGACTAAAACCCTTGAGCGATTGGGTTTGGTGCTGAGACTTATCCACCCTAGCCAATCAAGTTGGAGAGATCATTCAAATCTTTCACTGGAATCCATTGTTGAAGAAGGAAAGTGCATAGTTTATCAAGTCATGGGCATTTTCAACAGTCTGTGGGTGCTTGTGGAGGGGTCATACCATTAATTACATATCATAGGGAGGTCGTACTGTTATTTTCAAATCATGGGGGATTATAGAAGGGGTTTGTATCTCCTTTGCATATCATGGGGGAGTACAAAAGGGGGCCGTATCACCCTTGTAGATTGTGGAGATCCTAGAAAGGGGATCGTGTCAATCAACAACAACTCATGGGGTTAAAAGAAGGTTGTTTTGGTATAGTCCTAGTTGCCATTACTCACATCTAATTTCCTCATTAAATTGTACCATCTATTTGTTGTTTGTGTTGTCTAGAAGGAGTCATTTCAGTGCAGTATTGTTGCACTCATTTTCTAATCGTGGTGTCTTGAAGAGGGATCATTCTAGTGCATTAAAGGTTTCCTAAGTAGGGATTCTTAGAGGTCAGAAATAATAAATAAATCTGATTGTACTTGTTGAGTTATTTTTTGTTATGATAGATTGAATAAGATTGTAGTCATCTGCATTAAATGTAACTGCTACTTTTTGGTATTTGAGTGCAATAAAACCCCATTTGTGTGCAAATCTATTATGTATCTGTTGTGAAATAGTTTTAAGGAAGGGATATGAGATTTAACAAACACAAAAACATATCAACAATAAGGAGGGAATCTTACAAATTCTAAGTCATTGAATTATAAAAAGGGTGGAATTGCAAACCCTTTCAAAGTCGATTGTGGAAATTGTCAAAAAAAGGACTTGCCTGAGATTGAATAAGGAGGTCATTATTTTTTTGTTATTGTCCTCAAGTGAGTTACATCAAAGTAAAAATCATTGTAAAATATTACTTTGGGGTGCACGATTGGTAGTAGACAACACCCTAAGATTGTTAGCAACAAGCAATCGAGTGTGACATGTAAGAAAACAAATAAGCAAGCGAGCATGACACATAAAAACAAATGAGAAAGCGAGCATGATGCATAAAAGCAAATAAGCAAGTGAGTGTGACAAATAAAAAATGGGTAAAGGAGGAAAGAATTTTTAAAATGTCGATCTAGAAATCTAAGAACTACATGACTCCTTACATGAATTGGATAATTGGGTTATTGATCTTCACAAGCAAATTGATCTAAAAAATAAATCGATTGAATAACTTCAATTAAAATTAATTGAAAAGGAGAAACAAATTGAAAACATGGTTGATGCAACATGTGCAACAAATGACCTCATACGAATGGTTGATGTTACTTGTGATACAAATGACTTGATGGTTGATACAAAGGAAACAAAAGATATGGTTGATGATTCCTTCACTAGTCACGAGATGGAATCATATAGTGAATTGATGAAGATATTTTTTGTTGAAGATGAGTCACAAGAAGAAACGATGAGTGATACTAGAAGCAATATCAATGAAAGTAAACTTGAATTTTCTCTTAAATTTACAAAAGAAAACTACCATGAATGCATGGAAGAACATCAAGTACCAAATGATTTTTCCAAGCATATCATTGGAACTTGGGAAAACGTCAATGACAACAAACACATAACATGTCTCATATGTGATAAGGAAGTTACCTTTCATATTCCAGACTATTCGAAACCAATCCACTTCGACAGTGAAAGATTCCTTCAAGGAGATTCCACTTCATCTCTTTCAGTTCAACATCAAAATGCTAAGTGCCAACATTGTCATCAAGTTGGTCACATGGACAATCAATGTTTTGATCTTCATACTTGTCTTCATCATGGGAAGAAAAATTATCATTCAAAAAAATGTCAAAAGAAAAAGAAGAATAAAAATAAAACAATTCATTATGACTAGATAAGTTATTGGCGATGGAATCAACAAGTCAAGAAGTTGCTTAAGTCTTACTATCTGTAAAAACACATTTGCATGGAGAAATCACAAAAGACGAAGGTTTTCCAACAATTATTCTAGATGAATATTTTGGGCATGATTGGGGCCCAATTCTACATGTATTTTAAATTCAAACACATGTCAAAGAGAATGGTACTCCCTTGCACTCAAGACAAAAATAAACTCTCTTTCACCTTTAAGGAGGGAGTATATTGTGAAAATGGTTAGTGGTCAACCAAAACCACCATAGACATTGATGAAAGTTTTTAGTGGTCAAACAAAACAACCACATACATGGTGGCAAATATAGTGATAAAAGAGATATTGAAGAAGAATCCAAAGCTCAAGTTTGAATCCCTTTGACATACTTCTCACCTTACACCTGAAAGGGGGGAATATCAACGATGATAGTTAGACTTCAAGTTTTGAAGTCTTGTTAATCAAAATTCAATCATAAATTGGGAATTCTAGCCTGACAACTAGTCTCATCAACAAGATATCTACTATTCAATCAACTTAAATAAATCTCATAAAATCAACATATCTAGGAAGATTTAGCATGAAATATAGAATCCTCACATTGCTCTTCAATTATTCATTGGGAAGTTGTTCGAAACCTAATTGTGTATGAATTCAGAGAGCACTTTGACGGTTCTATTTGTTTGTTGATAGCATAACGGTGATCCTATTTTTTCACCAATTAGCAGAACATGACATATTTTTCTAGCCAAATTACTTGGGAATATTCAAACATGGTAGTTGTTTGCTTCCAAAGATTCTACTCTTTTTCAAAGTCCATTTTAGATGAACCATTCAACATCGACATCGACGATTTTTCAAGCATATCTTCATTGAAGATTAATTCAGAAGTTTGAGATTGAAGACAATACCCATTTATGCACTAGTTCATGTTGCCTCACTACTATAATTATTCAGACTTGTGACTGAGGGGGGAGGGGTATGTTAGACTGTGAGTCCCTAGAAAATCACAAAGTCCAAGATCACCTTATTATGAGTTGTCATCCTTATCTATTGATGAGTTGTTATCATTATCCATTGATGAATTGTCAATGAGATCTAGATCTAGAGGTGGTCATATACATGTACTATACAATGATATCATTGCATGAATACATGTGTTGAATATGGATTAAAGCCTTTTCCATCAAGTTCTTGTCTTGTGTTCTATTTCTAACATTGATATGCTTGACCTTGTACAAGTCCATTAGCTCTTCTATGAGACTGTATGTGAACCGTGGACCTTGGTCAATGACAATTTATCTTGGGATTCCAAATCTAGCAAAGATATTTTTGTACAAAAATTCTGCCACTTTCTATTCCTTGGTATTCTTCAATGATTTGACCTCCACCCACTTTGTGAGGTAGTCCATGGATACTAAGATGTGTTCTTTTTTGTTTGATGATGGGTCTATGGGTCACACAAAATCCAACCCCCACCTTTCAAATGGTTCTAATGTTGTATGTGGTTGCAAGGGAATTTCACTTGATTGAGTAAGCTTTCCTATGCGTTGACACTCATCACATCTGGAAACATAATCTACAACATCCTTGTCGAGAGTAGTTTAGTAGTAGTCAACACGAAGAACGTTGTAGGCCATCTTCTTTGCAGCAAAATGACCCTCACATGGTTCATCGTGATAGACGTGCAAAATACCATGTACTTCATCTTCCTTAATATATCTTCTGAGAATGTGATCTGGTACAACCTTGAATAAGTACCCTTTTATCAATGTGAATGAGGCACTTTGTCTTATAGTTTTACAACAATCTCTGTATGAAAAAACTCAAGGAAACTTTTGTGCTTCCAAATAGTCTGTTATGCCAGCAAAACATGGGGTTTGCATTGATATAACAAATAGGTGTTCATCTAAGAATGAGTCATCAACAACCTCCTGGTCTAGACCATTGGTCATTGTGGATAGAAGTTTTGCAACAACATTCTATGTGTCGGTCTTGTCAAGAATGGTTAGATCGAACTCTTACAATAATAATGACCATCTAATAATCATTCCATTCAAAATTGGTTTGCCCATCAAGTATTTAATTGCTAAGTGGTCAATATGTATAAGAAAAATTGACAAATGATATAATGTTTGATTTTATTGATTGCATAGATTACTAAAAGGAACTCTTTCCTAGTGACTATGTAATTTCTCTATGCACAAGTCGTGTTTTTGCTAATATAGTAAGGGGTGCGATTTGAGGAATGCAGAGAGAAAAATGGAGCTCGTGGAAGTGCGGAGAAAAGGCCCGATGGGAGGAATCTTCGCATGAGAAGGAATCTTTGCATGTGATGGGAATCTTAGTATGGAAGAAATCATAAAAATGATTAAGTAAAGGAGGATGTGGAGACTTAAAAATGACTAAGTAAAGGAGGAGATAGAATCCTAAAAATGGCTAAGTAAAGAAGGAGGTGGAGAAGGAGTAGTTCGGTAAAATGTCTAAGTAAAAAGGAGGTAAGGTAAGGAGGTGAGTGAGGTAAGTAATACAAGGTAAGGAGGTAATGTAGAGTAATTTTTCATGAAAACAAGACTTAGTCAAAATTCAAAAAATGGAGGAGAAAATGCGGTATACCTTGGAGGGCAATATGGGGGTACCTAGGAAGGTCAGTGGAGGCGGCGTAGTGGTAAGGTCGCTCTCGTTAAGACGGACAGGTCCTGTGCTCAATCCTGAGCGAGGGCGTGGCTCGTCGTGAGAGTTTAACCATTTCCGGGCCAAGCCCACTCACCTTTTGGAAATTAGCGCTTTCAATACTGAAGGTAACTATGAAACCCATTTTGATCCGCGCACACGCCCTGACCTAATCGTGAAGGGTTTGTGAGTGCCGCCATGGCAGCCCAGGGAGGGGAGCCGCTGCCCCCTCCATCCCCCGCCTCCTCCTTCAGACGCCTGGTAGAGGCATGCACCAAAAAAACGGCCGCCGTAGAAGCCCCGAGCTTTGTCAAGAAGCTGAACGATATTCCAGAGATCGATCTCCCTCCGGATCTCCCTATCAAAGTCGCCCTGTCTCTCTCAAAACAAGGACTCATTGGTCAGTTTATGGGACTCTGGCCCTCAACCAGATCCACCGACAACTGGATTCAGCGAAACTGGAGACCTCTGATAGCAAACAGTGTGACATGCTACGCGGTTGGGAGAGGATACTTTATATTCGAATTTATCTCCCAGGAGGATAGAGATCTGATTTTAAGAAACGGCCCATACTTCATGGGCACTCAAGGACTTTACCTAAACAGATGGACCCCGAACTTTGACCCTGCTTCAGAAGTCCCCAAGGATGTCCCGGTCTGGGTAAGGCTTCCCAACCTGCCAATCCACTGCTGGAACCTCTC
>ML818065.1:202241-245849 GCA_009831015.1 Picea engelmannii
GGGGGGGGGGGGCATTTAGAGGGAAAAGATCATTATGCATGTTATTATAATGTCATAGGGATGGTGAGCATTTATATCATTCTATGCTCTAAGAGAGAAGGGATGGCTTCATTAAATAAAGAAAATTGTATTTCTGAGACATCAACAAATTATTCGCATACCTCTTCTGTTGGGACTAGGAAATGCCATAGCAATGTTTGTAATGCAAATGAGACGTCGTATTTTTCAGCTAGTCATAATTTTGATCATGTTGCAAGCAATTTTATTCAACATGTTCCTCATGAAAGTCCTAAATCATAGGACTTTGAAGGCACCGATGATGAAGAGGAGGAATGTGATGGTGATAAATCTAGTCAGTGGTTTAATAGTAATGAAAATATTCAAAATGTAGGTCAACGTGGAGACTATGATCAACGTTTAAATGATTGGGATGAGAATTTTCCTCCAAGTGAAGAGTTTGAGCGTATCGATGAAGATTTCCAAGGCACCAATGAAAATGATGGAGAAATTCTCTCAAGTGGAAATTTTGAAAGCAGTGAAGATGATTATGACAATGGTGGACCAAATTCCCCGACTGGAGAATTTAAAGACAATAATGTTGGTGATTATGATTTTCCTCCTAGTGAGGATTTTGAAGGTACTGATGACGAGTTTCCTCCAAGTGAGGATTTCCAAGGCACGGAGGAGGATGGAGAAGAATTTCCCCCAAGTGGGGACTTTAAAAGAAATGATGACGATGATGACGATGATGAAAATGTTGGACAATCTTTCTCGAATGAGGAATTTAAAAGAAACAATGTTGGTGCTGATGATTTCCCTCAAAGTGAGGATTTTGAGGGTACTGATGAGCATAATGAAGATTTTCCTCCAAGTGAGGATTTGAAGCTAGCAATGAGGATGAGGATGATGAAGAATATTTCCATTTTATATGTTTTATATTGATCGTATGTTTTATATTGAATATTTCCATTTTATGTCATGTGTAGATTCCATAATCAAAGCACTTCAAGAACATCGGAATCAACAATCAAGTGAAAGACAAAAGCTGTACAAACATCGGAAGAAGTGTTATGATGCTCCAAACAAATATTTAGGTATGATAATTGATGGCATGGACCAGAAGAAAACACTTCTACCACATTTTGTCCGTACACCCAAAAATTTACAGGAAGATAATTTCATTCAGTTTCACTTGGTTGGTTGTATGGTTTTCAATGGAAAAATGTGTCCAAGAGTTTACTTCACAGCTCCAAATATTCACAATGATGTAAATCTGACCATCACCATAATTCATCATGTGCTCACTCACTGGTTTGGAAATCTTTCTCAAGTTCTCTATCTACAGTTGGACAACACTAGTTGTGAAAAAAAAAAAAATTGTGTTTGGATATCTAAGCATGCTTGTGGAAATGGGAATCTTTCAAAAGGTGAAAGTTGGTTTCCTTCTTGTTGGACACACTCATGATCAAATTGATCAAATGTTCAGTTGTTTTTCCATAACATTGAAGAGGAAAAATGTTGGAAGTCTACCATCATTGATTGAATGTATCAAGAAAGCATACATTCCAGAGCCTGTTTTTCATGTATTAGAAGAAACTGTTGACATGCGAAGATATATTCAGGGATCACATCGTGAAGAAAAATGTATTGAGCAACTTAATGACATTAGCTTCCAACATCAATTTTGTTTCAAAAAAATTGATGGGAAAACACTTATATGGGGAAAGCAGTATTCAACTACTACATAATGGGGGCCTTCATCAGGTTTATCATTTTTGAAGTTCATTCCAGATCATCCAATTTTTGCATCAAAATTATTATTTTTGCAATCAGTTGCTGAAATCCATAATGCACGAAGGCGTAATAGAGATGTAGATTATTCAGAATGCCTGGAAGAAATTAAAAATTCCATTAAGGATACATATTAGTACTTTGATAGTGTTGATTCTGTTTGGTGGGAGTCTTTTTTCAATAGTCAAAGTGACATAATTTCAAGCTCAACAAATGAAGATACAATGTTGAGGACTCCGTTTCATTGGCCACAAAATATGCCAAACGAATCTGAAGAAACAAACATTGTTGAAGTTCAAGAATCTCAAGGTACTATTGAGATTACACAAGCAGAGGAAAGAGAAATGTATATTGGTTCATGAAGGTCACGTGCACAACATGAAGCCATGGAAGACCTTTACAAGGGTTCAGTACAAGATATTAAGAAGGGTAGCATGATTACAGTTTTAGCGACTGAGGATCCACATGGTTATCCATTCTGGATAGGAAAGGTTATAAAGATTGAGAAAAAAAATGTTGATGTTGTTGCAATTGAAGTGCATTGGTATGCAACAAGTACACACCCATTCAATGGTGTGTACAAGCCAGAGATGGTGGTTGAGAAACATCTCAATAGAAAGAGAAAAATAAAGGGTCAAAATACAACTCGTCATCGCACTGACCTCTTAAAATTAGATGATGTTGACATACTTGTTTATGACTTCAATTTGACAAAGAGAGGAACTCTTCGCTCCAAGACAACAGAGATTATCAAGAGGTTGTTGCCGCGAGAAATAAATGCAAGATGGGAGTCTGTTGAACCTAGTCGTAGATCTAAAAGGCATTTGACATCTGAAATGTTGGGCATGCATGTAGATTCAGATGGTGTATTCATCGACAATAGAGAAGAGTATGGATCATCTACATCTTCATCAAAACATTCATCTGAAGACAATGTAGACTCTGATGGTATTTCAGAAACCATGAGTCAATCTGAATAAGTGTATGGAACATTTTAAGATTTTTTTATCCATATGATGTTTGTATGGTAACTAAAAAAGAGCATTGAACTTACATATGATCTTACATGAAGTTATGAATCTTTTGTTATGTTTTATGAATGATATATTCTTTTATTATGGATAATATAATTAAATTTCTTAGCTCATATGTTTTGAATATGGTCAATATAACAATAGTTTTAAGAAACTATTTATGTTTCATTCAATGTAACTTGTATTTACTTTTTTATTGTTAAAAGGAAAAAATTATTAAAAATTGACGTTGAATTTTTAAAGTATAGTGTGATATTTTCATGGCATTATGTATTACTTTGTGCTTTGTGTGATGATAACATTTAAAAAGTAAACATTTAAGGGTTATTTTTATGATTTTGTTTACAGTAGTGATGAGTTCTTTTGCTACATTACAAAAAAGTGTCATTTTAATACCCCAATTTTAGAATGGGTGCTACCGGTAGCAGTACTTTTCAATTTGATGGTTGATTTTGAGGTTTTGGTTTTAATGGTACCAAGTGATAAAAATACAATTTCAAATGATCTCAAAATTTAACGTTTTGAAAAAAAAATCAAAATCAAAAACATCTTTTTTGTTTTTAGGTGCTGATTTTAAGGTTTTTTTGAGCTACTGTCTAAGTTTTGAAGGCCATGTTTGAAAACTGTTGTAATTTTGACCCCGTTTTAAAAAATGGTGCTACCGGTAGCACCACTTTTTGATTTGGGGGTTGATTTTGATGTTTTTTTATGCAAAAATATGGTTTTTTGGGGCCATAATTCTCGTTTTGAGGTCATAGTTCTCATTAAGTTGGTAACTATGTTTAGAATGTTCCTAGGAGATAGAGAGTGTTATATAAAGAAGTGTAAGCAGTGTATTATTAGGATTCAATGCCTTAAAATGATAAAAAAGTTAAGGAATACAGTCCCCTTCGAGGGGGAAACCTCCTTTTACAACATATCCAATTTAGAATAAAATATGAGATGTGATAAGATGATCCTAATACGAGGTCTCCTTGGTATGTATATATATATATATATATATGAGACAAAGGTTACAATTATAATGAAAGGGTACCATGAAGGGTTCTAGCCAACATACAATTATAATACTATAAATGTAATAATTTAATATATATGACTCAATAAGGGGTTTTATACATAAAATGGGTCTTTGTCTAGGTCTTAACATGCCCCTCCCCTTCCCCATATGGGGTGTTAGGGACGGGAACCAAGGAGGCTACAAGCCCTGAGGATGAAAGGACAACAGACACAAAGGGTATTAAAACCAGAAGCAACTGGAATTATGACCTATGGCATGAATTAGAGTCGTCAGAGGTTACGTTCGTCGGAAGGGAGAGGCGCTCCTCGTGTGAAGTGTTGGGGATGGGAACCAAGGACGCATCAACCTATGAGGAAGCTTGGATAGTTGGGCACAGAAGGAATTAACACTGTGAACAACATGTGTCTGGACCAACAACAAATCAATGCAACGTCAGCATATACAATCCTCGATTGGGAGGGAATGATCTCCAGACCCCCAAGGCCACTCACATGATTCATTAGATGCATTCACACGGCACCCGATCTTAGCTGCATGTGGAGGAGGGGTGGCAACACTCCATCCGTAGACACGATAATTAATGCCAATTAATATGGAGGTAAGCCACTCTACATTGAGAGCTCTTACCCTCATATCAATGGCAAAGAAAATATGTAGTAAGCGACGAAAGAGGCCTGGAGGTTTGAGAGATAATCAACAACTTCGTCAGAAGAATCCTTGTCAGGATTCTGGCTCAATGGAGACTTACCAAGATTTATACAGTTGGGGGGGGAGGGGGGGCGGGGATAGAGACCCTCCTTCTGAGTGTAAGTGCTAATCATCGGCTATGATTGGGAGCATGGGAAGCTATGGCCCCTCATCAAGGGTACCCAAGGGGGTACCATCGAGGGGGACACTCACCTGCAGGACCTTCGACTCGTCAACCAAGTACCGACGCCCTGACCTCAAGGCTCCAACGTGAAGCTTACAACATTGTTGCCACCGTTTATAATTCCACTCCTCCTCAATTTCAAGAACATTTGGACAAGGCAAAAACAATTGTCCATGGGGACATGATGATGTCCACAGACCGGGAGGTGGTCAATTCAACCATTCACTAGATTCCAAGTGTTGTGATGACATGTGCAAGGGACTGAAAATACTAGAAAACAATATAGCTTTACTGGCACATCAAAAATATCTTGGGCCAGATGCTCCAGACTAGGGAGGAGGCTCAGAGTATAATGCAGTTGTAGCTAGATGGCTTACATTTGATGATGCAGGAAGTTCTCTCTCGTCTACCTGCGTCAAGCGCAGTAGTGACGACTTCAACACTGAGAAGCATGACCAATTTGGCCCTGGAGTAGACCCAGACTCGATGTGATGTCACGAAGTCCTTGAGCACTAGGTAGATTTGGTTTTGTCTTAGTTTTTGATGAATTATCAGCGAAGAGCAAGGTTAGGAGCCTGCAAGTTCTATCTAGGAGGTTTTTTTTTATCATTTATAAGGTTTTTTTTTTTTTTTTTTAGTTCAATTTTTCATCAAAGACTTTGTTTAAAAATATTAGTCAAACCATATGGATGGAGGACCTATTCCTTTGTTGTTGGTCCGATTTCCCAAGTGGAAGGCTAGTAACAAATCCTTTTTGCATGTATGATATTTTGCTAAATCAATAAAATTTTGATTTGTGTGCTTACAACAAAAAAAAAAAACATGCCCCTCCCCGTCAAACAAGTCTTGTCCTCAACACTTGACCAATTGCAAGTATTTCTGCATGAAGAACTCATCTTCCCATGTTTCATCTTCCACTGGTAGGTTCTTCCATTTGACAAGGTACTTTATGATTGCTCGATTTCTCAGTTGTTTAATCCTTGTTTCAAGGATTGTTTCTAGTTATAGTATGATTCTCCCTTCTTCATTAATATCCAGTAAAGTAGTTTGGACTGTGATCTTGTTGTCGATTACC
This sequence comes from Picea engelmannii, assembly GCA_009831015.1. Classification (NCBI taxonomy): domain Eukaryota; kingdom Viridiplantae; phylum Streptophyta; class Pinopsida; order Pinales; family Pinaceae; genus Picea; species Picea engelmannii. The sequence continues at coordinate 208,034 of ML818065.1, forward strand.
TTGTTTAAGCAAGAAATATGGAATATTGGGTGTACACGGGAAGATGGAGGCAACTCCAATTTTTAAGCCATACTTCCAATCCTTTGCAAAACCTTATAGGGGCCATAATATTTGTGTGCTAATTTAGTGTTCTTTTTTTGCTTGAGGGACATCTGTTTATATGGTTGTAGCCTCAGAAATACCCAATCCTCCACTTCAAATTCCCTTTCACTGTGATGTTGATCTGCTTGTTGTTTCATCCTATTTTGTGTCATAACCAAGTTATCCTTTAATAGTTTGAAAACCTTTTGTTGGTTCCCTATGTGGTCCTCCATGGCTTGAACCTTTGTATTTCCTTTCAAGGGTGATATAATGGATGGAGGATGATATCCACAAAGTGCCATAAATGGGGACATTTTTTATGAAGTATGGAAGGATGTGTTGTACAATCGTTCCACCAAAGGCAACCACTTGACCTATTGTGTTTGTTTATCGGATGCAAAACAAAAAAGACATCCTTCTAGACATTTATTCACAATCTTCGTGTTACCATTAGATTGAGGGTAGTAAGATGAGTTGTGAGGCAATTGAGTACCAAAACAAGAAAATAATTGATTCCAAAAATTTCCAATGAAAATTGGATCTATGTCACTTACAATAATCTGGGGGACTTCATGTAGATTTTGAACTATTTCCATGAATGTTGTGGCTATTGTACTTGCTTTAAAAGGATGAGAAAGAGAGAAAAAATGGGCATACTTTGTCAGTCGATCCAATACAACCATGATGATAGTATTTCCTTTTGATTTGGACAAAATTCTAATAAAGTCCATTGAAACGTCTTCCCAACATTGACTTGGTATAGCTAATGGTTGCAGGAGACCTTGTATCCTGATTATTTCTGCCTTATTTTGTTGGCAGACTAAACATTCAAAAACAAACTTTTGAACATCAGTTTTAAGACCTTCCTAGAAAAAATCCTTCTTGATCTTGTGGTATGTTTTCAAGAATCTTGAATGTCATCATATAGGAGAAGTGTGCAATTACAGAAGGACCTTCTGTTTGAGTTGGAAATTCTTACATAAATATAGGTGATCATGATACCATAGAAAATCATTCTTCCATACAAAATTTTCTAATGAACTAGGGTCCTCGTGTAGTTGTTAAATGATCTTGCATACCTCTTGATCTTGCTTCCATTCTATCCTTGCTTCTTCCACCCAATCAGATTGTGGAATAGAAATAGCACATAGTGAACCTTATGTTTCTTCTTCTTTCCTTGAAAGGGCACCTACCACAACATTATGTCTTCCTTTTTTGTAGATAATTTCAAAGTCATAACCTAGCATTTTTGTAATCCATTTTTGTTTCTCTTCTAAAGATAATTGTTTCTCCAAGAAGTACTTCAAACTATCATGATCTATGTTTACTTTGAAGTGTCTTCCTATTAGGTAAGGGCGCCATTTCTAACTGCATGTAGTATGGCCATTTCTTTTTCACAAATGTGTTTGACTAAGTTTTTTCCTTTAAGTTGGTCGCTTTCAAAGGAAAGGGGCCTTCCTTCTTGCACTAAAACCGCACCAATTCCATGTCTTGAGGCATCACACTCTACAATAAATGTTTTTGTAAAGTTTGGTGTGGCTAGGACGAGAGCAATACTCACAACCTCCTTAAGTTTTTCAAAAGCTTAGGTTACTTCTTCAAACCAAGTAAATGATTCCTTCTTTAATAATGTTATTAGAGGTGTTGCTATTTGACCATAATTCTTGCAAAACTTGCGATAATAGCCTGTTAACCCTAAGAATCCTCTAAGTTTCTTAAAGGCTCTGGGAATCGACCATTCACTCATATATTTAATTTTTTTAGGGTCCACTTTTACACCTTCATGAGATACAATATGACCCAAATATTCCACTTCTTGAATCCCAAAGGCACACTTGGAAAGATTTGCATAAAGTTATCACTCTTCCAATAGTTGTAATACTCTGTCAACATGTTGTACATGCTCTTCCCGGAATTTGTTGTAGATTAGTATGTCATCAAAAAATATTAACACAATTTTTTTAAGGAAGGACTTGAAAATAGAATTCATCAAGCTTGAAATGTTGAAGGTGCATTAGTAAGTCCAAATGGCATAACCAAAAACTCATAATGGCCTTCAAGTGTTCTAAAATTTGTTTTAGGATTGGCTTCCTACCTCATTCTGATTTGATGATATCCTGAATGAAGATCCAACTTAGTAAATATTTTTTCTCCTTGCAATTCATCTATGACAGGAATATGAAACTTATCTTTGATGGTCATTCTGTTGGGTTGTCTATAATGTGGACACATACGCCATGAACCATTCTTTTTTGTAACCATCACCATTAGTGAAGAGAAATAACTTTGGCTAGGTGGCCTTTAACATTTCCTGGATCATGCACTCAATCTCACTCTTATGTGCATATGGATGCATGTAAGGCCTAATATTAAGTGGTACGCGTATTGGTTAAAAATGAATAACATGGCCATGATCTCTAGCATGTGGGAGACCCTTAGGCATTTCACCAAATACCTTGGAATGATTATTGATAACTATTTGGAGGTTTAATGGAGCAAATGATATAGATGTTTGAACATCAAGTGAGCATAATTGTGCAACTACACGCTGGTGTCCCTTTTTGACTAATTTTTCCATGTTATTAGAGCTTATCACTTTAGAGGGTTTCCCTTGGATACCTCTAAGCTCAATTTCCTTGCCATCTAAGGAAAATCCCATGAAAAGATCTTGAAAATTAAGAACCATCATTCATAAAGATTGTAACCAATTGACCCCTAATACAACATCAACACCCCCCATTTGGATGGAAATCATGGGGCTATCCATAAAATACCCCCCCATGTTGAGCTTAATACTATGGGATTTCCCTGGACAATTTATGGTACCTCCGTCTGCAATCATTACTTGAAACTCTAGTGCAGGATATACAAAGCAATTGAGATCTTTTGCTAATTTGTAATTGGTTAAATTATAGGTACTACAAGAATCAATCAATACTATTACCTTTTTATTTTTGATGTGTCCTTATATCTTGAGGGTTTTTTGAGGACTGATGTCGGCCAATGCATGGCAATATATTGTTGGAGTAGTCTCTTCTAGATCTGGATCTTGTGGCGTTTCTAATTCTCGATCTTCTTCCTCTTCACAGTCTATGTAGAATAATTTCTTCTCACCGCATTGATGCCCCTTACTATACTTCTTGTCACAATTCAAACATGGTCCTTTTTCTCTTCTTTCATCCATTTATTGAGGTGTCAACCTTGTCGGTTGAGGTACGCTTGTTTTATGAACCCCAAAACCATCTTTGCTTCCTTTGTATGCTTCAATAGTAGACTTGTGTGTAGCCTTATTTTTGGCTTGAATATGACAAGCAAATTGCATAGCTTCCATAATAGTATGCAATTCAAAATATTTCTTTGTTTGGTTCACCCAGGTAAAGACCTCTCTTCTACAAAACTTCTTTAATTCAATCCTGGGAAAGTTGAATTTACGACCCCCGTCGTAATTAACTCCACTATTAAAGTTAAATCCACTAGAAAATTGCTTATTATCAACATGTTATTCAACCATAATACTACCTTTATTTTCCTAAGTTCCTTGCATTTTGATATCTCCTTTAGGGAGTCTCTCATCTAGAGCATGAAAGATCATGGAGGACAAGGAATTTTTCAATCCCTTCATGGATTTTTGCATTCCCTCTTTATTTTCATCAATCTTATTTTTCATGTTATCCATCTTATTTTCCATGTGTGCATTATTTTCATTCATCTTCTTATCCATCTTATTTTTCATTTCATCCATATTTCTTTTCATATTTTCATCCATCTTATGTTATGTTTGTTCCTTATTTTCAGTGATTGTCTTTTCCATCTGGTGATAAATCTGTTTGATTTCATCTCAAGTCATCGTTGAGCTCTTTGGAGGTTTAGCTAGTGAAGTAAATTTTGGAGGAGCAATGTGAGAAAATAATATTTCTACTCTTTTTGCTCTTTATTTGATCCATGTGGATATTGGTGGCCACCCACCTATTCCAACTGACTCCTCGTGTCTATTTTTTATTCAACACGTCTTTTTGTACTGCTTTATAATTGTGAGTTATACACTTCTGGGGCTATCTGAAGCCTCACACATTCTCCAGGTGGATACGAGTGGCCTCTCGCCTAATCCAACTGGCTTATTTTGTATGTTTTCATGTCAGCACATCTTGTTGTACTTCCAGGGCTGTTTTGGGGCCCTAAAAGTTGTTATCTTGACTCGCCAAAATTAGTCTGTAGACAAAGTCACATTTTGAGGACAGACTGCGTAGTTCTCTGAAATACCTTTCCAACGGCCTATCACTCACCTAAAACGGAGGTCGTATGCAAAAGTTACGACCCTAGGAAGTTGAGGTACCAAATTACACCAACTTACCCATAGGGCCCACATGACTTTTGGCTGTTCACCTTCTAGGGTTAGGTTTTTTCATTTCTAGGGTGTTGGCATTCATGAGTAATATGAAAAGGGCCTCTGGAGCCTCATTTTAATCCATTCTGCACAGACAGATGTGCGTAGCATCCACATCTCTTCCCAGAGATAGCTACCACCATTCAAGCAAGTTTTAGTTCTGCAGTTTTACAGTTTCAACCCATTTCATTATTTAATAGAAGATATTGTTCACTGGATATTTGTGTTATTATTCCTATCTCTATGTTTATTGTATTCAGTCTGATAATCATTTCGTTCTGCTCCTAAATCTGGATCAGTGGTATCAGAGCGGTCTGCTCTTCATTTTTATTTTTTTGTGCATGTCCCCAACAAGGTCTGGGTACAAGAAGTTAGGACTCGAACCAATCGAGCCATTACCAGATCGGTCACGCCGAGCCCGACAACAACCCATGGGAGATGAAAATAAATATGATGGAGTAGGAGATACTAATAAAATGTTGCTCAAGGAATCCCTCGCGCGACAAAGGAACGAAATGATGGACAACTTCGCGCAGATCCTTTGATGGTTGTCCACTGGAGAAGCATCTTCATCATGCGACCATGCAACCCCCTTCAACGTACAGGTAAAATTTGATATTCCATTATTTGAAGGACTGATAGATGCGTATGTTGTAGATAAATGGTTGAATCTGCTCAAAGGATATTTTTCGGTCCACAATTTTTTCGATCGGGAAAATATCACTTTTGCACTCCTCAAGGTTATTCCCCATGTTAAAGACTGGTGGGATACTTACTCTGAGCAAAGGGCCATGGAGGAATCTGTAATTTTTGTGGTGGCCCATGCATGGGATTCCTTTCGGGACGCCATTAAAGAACAATACTACCTTGTTGGAATCTACAAGGACCAGTACACCAGAAGGACCACCCTACGTCAAGAAAGGGACCAGACAGTACCAGACTTCACCAATATTTTCCATACCCTACGCACCAAATTGGGTATCAAATATTTTGAGTGTCATCTGGTGCTCAAATATAGCGACTGTTTGCATAGATACATTCAAACATAAATGGAGTTCCTGGACATCGCCTCATTGGGCACAACTTATAGATACGTTGTCAAGTTCAAGTAGAAATTTAAGCAGAAATGACGAGAGTTTGGATCTGCAAACCCCTCATAGCCGAAACAGCGCAAAGGCAACCCCAACCCACACAGTACGGTACCAAGTCGAGATGGTCGCCCTCACGACAATCTGTCCAAGCTGCAACACAAGAAGGGAAACGAGAAGATGAAGAAGGACACGAGAAAATGGTGTGAGTACCATAAAAGTCCTTAGCACAACACCGACGAATGTCGCTCCAAGCAGTCCCTCATGGTTGAGCTGAAGGCTTCCGAGTCAGAGGTCGATTATGATTCCGAGTCAAATCCTGAAGGAGTGAAGCATATTATCTATGTTGAACCCAGTGCCACTGTCGCTACCACCAAAGTTCGGCCAAGCGAACCAGAGGAAGGGGAACACCTCTTTCACTCGCAGATGTGGGTCAAGGGAGCTCTGATTCATTTCATTGTCAACAACGGTAGTCATAAGAACCTGATTTCAACAGAGGTTGCTAAGCAGTTGAACCTGCCAACGACACCACACCCTCAACCCTACACCATCGATTGGCTTCGTCAAGGAAGAGATCTGTGTTTCAACCAACAGTGTCGTCTTCCCTAAGACATTAAGCCTTTCAAAGATGAGGTACTGTGTGATATTTCTCCCCTTGAAGTTTGTGATGTTCTTTTAGGACAAGCATATTTGTGGAAGTGTCATGTTGTGTATGAGTCTAAACCTCATAGTGTTATTATTACTTTGGGTAGACAATTGTACAAGATCCCAGAGGTGGCAGCGCCTACTGTTATTTCTTTAATCTTTGCTAAGCAATGCAGTAAGGTCATTCCACAGACCAGGAAGTTCGTCTTCTTTGTGATCCATGCTCATAGTCAACAGAAGGTCACCGCCACATCCGTGGCCTCTACACAATGCCTCTCTTTGCAGCAGAAGCAAGTGGATGGGATCGTGGAAGAATACAAATACATCTTCATCTCACCTACAGAGGTACCAACACACTGCCAAGTCAAGCATCCAATTGATTTGACCCCTGGCACACCTCTACCTAATTGACCAGTCTTTCGACGCTCGTTGATGGAGAATGACAAAATTAGGCGTCATATCCAAGAGCTTCTTCAAAAGGGGCACATTAGACCCAACTCCTCCCCTTTCGAAAGCCCAATTGTACTGGTGTAGAAGAAGGACGGGACTTGGCGACTCTTCATTGATTACAGAGCCTTAAACAAAATCACAGTCAGGAACCTCTACCCCATTCCCAGGATTGATGATCTTCTTGACCAACTCAAGGGGGAAAGTTCTTTAGCAATATTGACCTGAAGTCTGGCTACCACCAGGTTCCCATCGAACCAACTGATGTCTGGAAGACAACCTTCAAGTCTAAAGAAGGTCTCTACGAATTGCTAGTCATGCCCTTTGGCTTAACAAATGCACCAACCACTTTCATGAGGTTGATGGACGATGTATTGAGACCCTTCACCAACTCCTTTGTGGTAGTATATTTGGATGGCATCCTCATCTTCAACAGAACGTGGGAGGAGCACATGCGGCATATTCAATAGGTTTTGAGCACTCTACAACAACACAAGCTTTATGCCAACTTGGAAAAATGCTTTGTTGGCATGAACATGGTCCAATACTTGGGCTACATTGTTGATGAGCATGGGGTACATGTTGATCCAGCTAAGATCCAAGTCATTCATGACTGCCCAGCCCCGACCACCCTGACCAAGCTTCAGAGGTTCTTGGGACTCACCAATTTTTACTGACGGTTCGTGTTGAGATTCTCCCATATTGCATGGGCCCTCAGCCATGTGACCAAGGGCGATGGTAGGGACGAGTTCGTGTGGGGGGAGGAGCAACAACAAGCATTCGAAGATCTGAAGCATCGTTTGTGCTCAGCTCCAGTACTCTCCTTGCCCGATCTGCAACAACCATTCGAGATTGAGACTGATGCATCTGACTATGTTGTGGGCGTAGTTCTCACTCAACACGGGCATCCGGTGGCATACCATAGTGAGACACTCTCTAATATTGTCCGAAAATACCCCACCTATGACAAGGAAATGTATTCCATTGTACAAGCATGTCGTCGATGGAAACATTACATTCTAGGGAAATAAACGATCATACACATTAATCACAAGCCTCTTCAGTTCATACTGACACAGGGGAAATTGCAGAACAACCGCTGTCAGAAGTGGTCCACCTACCTGCAGCAGTTCAATCTCAACATCAATTATAAGACAAGTATCTCCAATCGTGTTGCTGACTACCTCAGTCGGCCTCATGTGCCTGCACTTACCACTGTGCTCCATTCCTGTGGACATGAAACATCGGAGTGGCCCCAACTTTACCAACAAGATCCAGACTTTGCCACCACATATCATATCTTGGGTACAGGTGCCACTGTCACTGATTTTCATATTCAGGATGAACTCTTATGCCACCTGGGCCATCTCTGTGTTCCTACAAGCAAGCGTGCAAAGCTGATTTGGGAAGCCCACTACAATCGGGTGGCAGGACATTTTGGCGTAGAGAAAATTGTGGTCGTTCTTCAGAAACATTTTTATAGGCCAAAACTTCGACGGGACGTCAGCAAATATATCAGATCTTGCACTGCCTGCGCCATTGTCAAGTCGACCATCAAGAAGCAAGGCTTATACACCCCTCTTCCTATTCCCAAAAAGCCATGGGAATCCATCTCCATGGATTGCATGTCTGGTTTGTCGTCCACCAAGCACGTAAATGATTGCGTGTTTGTGGTCGTTGATCATTTTCGAAGATGACCATCCTCACAACATGTAAGAAGAATGTCACAATGGCAGATACTGCCAAGCTCTTCTTCGAACGAGTTTGGGTTCACTTTGGGTACCACAGACCATCATCTCTGACCGAGACAGCAGGTTCCTAAGCACCTTTTGGTCAAGTCTCTGGTCTCTATTGGACACCAAGCTCAGAAAATCTACTTCTCTCCACCCCCAAATCGATGGCCAAACTGAGGCCATCAATCAGATGATTGTGCACATTCTGCGCATGTACAATTCTAAGCATCCCCGTACATGGGACGAGAGTCTCCCATATGTCCAACGCAGTTACAACAAGGCTCTCTATAGTTCCACCGGCCATAGCCCATTTCAGGTGGGTCTGGGATTTCAACCCTTGGGACCCATTGATGTTGCACTTCCTCTTGCCACCACACATACAGACTCTTCCCCTGATCAGTCTGCGATCGACAAAGCCACTAGATTCATTGAGCAGATTCAACACATTAGCCAACAGGTCCAAGAGATTTTGTAGAAATCCAATGCTAAGTACAAGCAATGCCATGATAAACACAGGGTGCCACGCCAGTTTCAGGTTGCCGACAAAGTCTGGTTACATTTGCAGAAGGAGCGTCTCATCGGGCCCCATCGGAAGCTTCACCCACTTTGTTATGGGCCTTACACTATCTCCAAGGTTGTGGGTAGCAATGCTTTTGAGCTCAACACTCCACCCTTCCTTGGTCTGCATCTAGTATTCAATGTGGACCTCCTTCGGCCATATTTTCCACCATTATTGGACACCTCTGAGATCGTCGAAAAGTTGACACCAACATAGCTCAACCTTGGCTACATGGAACAAGCATCCACCGATCAAATAGTGGACACACATGTCAAGGGCACTCGCCAACAGCGGATCCAGATTTATCGGGTTGTTAAGGCAGGAAAACTCCTACACCAAGGCAAGTGGCTCACCCAAGGCCAACTCCATCAAAAGTTTCCTCACCTGATGGGGGAACTCAACGCAATGGATACCATTGCTTCCTAAGAGGGGAGGATTGATCCAGGTGGATATTGGTGGCCACTCACCTATTCCAACTAGCTCCTCGTGTTTGTTTTTTATTCATCTTGTCTTTCTGTACTACTTTATAATTGTGATTTATACACTTATGGGGCTATCTAAAGCCTCACACATTCTCCAGGTGGATACAGGTGGCCTCTCGCCTAATCCAACTGGCTTATTTTGTATGTTTTCATGTCAGCACATCTTGTTGTACTTCCAGGGCTGTTTTGGGGCCCTAAAAGTTGTTATCTTGACTCGCCAAAATTAGTCTGTAGACAAAGTCACATTTTGATGACAGACTGCGTAGTTCTCTGAAATACCTTTCCAACGGCCTATCACTCACCTAAAACGGAGGTTGTATGCAAAAGTTACGACCCTAGGAAGTTGAGGTACCAAATTACACCAACTTACCCATAGTGCCCACATGACTTTTGGCTGTTCACCTTCTAGGGTTAGGTTTTTGGATGTCCAGGGTTTTGACATTCATGAGTAATATGAAAAGGGCCTCTGGAGCCTCATTGTAATCCATTCTGCTCAGACGGATGCGCGTAGCAGCCACATCTCTTCTCAGAGATAGCTACCACCATTCGAGCAAGTTTTAGTTCTGCAGTTTTACAGTTTCAGCCTATTTCATTATTTAATAGAAGATAATGTTCACTGGATATTTGTGTTATTCTTCCTATATTTGTGTTTATTGTATTCAGTCTCATAATCATTTCGTTTCGCTCCTAAATCCGGATCATTATTACAATTTTGAATTACCAAAAATAGATCTTCCAATAAAAAGCTATGCCAATTGTAAGTTATGTACATTTCAAGCCCTTAATTCGGAGTTTGTCCTCCTGGTCGACCTTTCTTATGATATATTTCTAAAATTTTGGCCCTTCTAAGTTTGAAATTTAGGCATGTAGTACTCTGGAATTTATCTTTTGCAATGCCATGGGTTTGACCGAAGTTGGATGTGTCAAGTGAATGTTAGGGTAACTTTCCCAAACCTTGTTGATTTTTGGCCTTTATGGGAGAACAAACTTGTACAGAATGCCAAGTGTCCAATATTTGATACCTGATTCTAAAATTTGTACCATAAATACTATGAACTATCCTCTTTCAAATGCAATTGGTCTCATAGAATTTGGATCCTTGTTGAAGAAGATATGACTGTTTTAACCACACCACATGTTTGAGACTAGTTATAGGACTAGTCAACAAACCTTATCTTCCACAGGGTATATCTTTGAAAGTGCAATGACCCAGAATCTAAAATTTTAACCATAGGTACATTACGATGTCTTATAAATAACCTCTATGTTTCATTGTCTGAAGCATCCTAGATGAAAAGTTATAGCGAAAATGCCAAGATGACTTGCATGAAGAAGAAAAACCCTACGATCAATGCTCTAATACTAAATGTTGGGATTCAACACCTTAAAAATGATAAAAAGTCAATGAATATTGTCCACTTCGAGGGGGAAACCTCATTTTACAATATATCCAATTCATAATACAATATGATATGTGATAATATGATCCTAAGACTAGGTCTCCTTGGTGTGTGTGTGTGGGACAAAGGGTACAATTATAATGAAAGGGTGTCATGAAAGGTTCTAGTCAAAATACAATTATAATACTATAAATGTAATAATTCAATATATAGGGCTTAATAAATGATTTTACACATAAAATGGAGCTTTGTCTAGGTCTTAACATGTATTGGAGCATAGAGAAGAATATTGTGAATGTATCAAGCATTGTTTGAGGAGTTGTTGATCCATTTTCATGTATCATCTTTAACTATGCATAGAACCATCCCTTTCTTTCCATTTCATAGTCCACCATATGCCTTACAATTTTCATATTTCTATAGTGTGTCGGAAAAAAAATTCATATGTTAACTTACTTAGTCATTTTTATAACTTATATTGTGCAAAGATTCCTTACACCATTCGAAGATTCTTCATTTCAAGCCTTTTTCTCCGTGCTCTGCACAAAGCCTTTTTCTCCACACACTTTTTATTCTGCACAAGCCAACACCTAGAACATTTGTGACATTTTCTCTTGTGCGAAGAACCCAACGCAACCCATTTCTTTGCACAACTCTTTTCTTCGCACAACCCATATATTTGCGCAACCCATACCTCCACACAACTCAATCTCCACACAACCCATATCTCCACACAACCTAACCTTTGTAAGAGTGATCTCTCTACCTCTTATTCCATACTTGGTGAAATTCTCATTAGACCACCATTCATCATTCACATTCTTCGAGGTCATTTATGATTCATTAATGAGTTCTTGATTCACAAGGAAAAAGATGCTGATACATGGTTATTGTGGATTAATTATCCCATTTTTCCATAAAGCACCTGCTTTTCAAGAATAACTTCCATTTATGATTTGTGTGTATCCTAAAGGAAATTGTATGTGATGAAAGGATGTCTTATTAAGTATTATTTATGACTTTAGATTTTAACAACTTGAGCTCTGTAATTCATAAGTAATACCCGTAACATATATAAAAGTGTATTAAAAAAAATAGAAAATATGGCAACTAGAAGAAAAAAAGAGCCTTTTTGTGGAGACATTGTCAACTCTCTTGCGTGCCAGAATAAGGATTTCCATTGGTCACTTTCATATTAGTGGTATTCAAGCCTTACTCCAACAAGATATGGACGATCGAACCAGTTAAGGATGGTTGCATGCCATAAATTTTCAGCTTCAAGGAGTTAATTTCCTGGTGTGCACACAGATTCGACTCAAAGACCAAGATGATTCATGTTATTATTGAAGGAAAGAACCCAGTTGTTTTGACTCCAAAGGTATTCAAAAGAATGCTTCAACTTCCCACCCCTAACAAGACTCTCAGGATTCTGAAGTCGACTCCTTTATGGATTCACAGGGTGGTGGTGTAAATGTATTGAAGGATTTCATGGCACCATCTACAACGATGCCAACATATATTTCTCTTATTGATATATCTCTACTGGCTGAACCATATCGATATTTTTCTTAGTTGTTTTCACTATTGATGGGGCGAGATTCCAAATCTCATATACCGAGGTATGGTTTATATGTCTTTTATTTCTCTATTTCAAAGGAAGCAGTGTTTGATTGGGTCGAAATACTCTCGAACTAGATTTCATATCAACTTGCCAATTATTTGAAGACACAAAGATTTTTCTTGATTGCTTATTTGGTACTAGTTATGGTATATTGCAATGTGTTTGAAGATTACCCTCAATGGGTAATATTGATGCTGAAAATGATCTCGTTCAATTTCGGTATCCAGTATTGTAGAAGTACAAGGCACCATTTTAATTATGCCTTGTTCATGATAGATTTGTTAAAAGGTTTGGACATATTTTAACTGGAATGCCACCAACAACAATCACACGAGAAGCCCAGGATTTCCTCAAAGTGAAAGGAATTTATGTTTATGAGGAAGACTATACCTATATTGGGCTATATGGATTTGAGGGGAAACCTCTTCTTCTTCCCACTTTTGTATGTGATTGGTACTTTGTTGTTGAGGTTTGTAGACAATACATAGCATGGTCTTCCTTCTTTGACAAGAAAAGGAAAAGATAATTTATTTCCCTACCCTTCAATGTAGTTGACATAACAATTAAAGGCTTATCCCATTTGACATATGTCTCTGAAATGTTAAATGTATTCCACTTGTAGGAAGTTGAACCTTTCAAGGGTTTTGATCATGAAGGATTATCTTCTTCTCATTTGTTGTCAATGCAATACAACAATCTCTTTACAAGAATTTCAGAAGGAGCCTATGAAAATGATCCAAATACCAATAAAAGGAAATAGAAGTAGATATGTAATGATGACTTAGTCACAGAAGTCAACTCAAATACTTGGCCTAAAAGAACAAAAACAAAAAAATAGCGTAAACAAAGAAAAACAAATCAATTAGGCAAAAGCAGAACTAATTCTCAATCTTCTTCTACCCCCCTTCCACATAGGAGTTCCTCCTCTGCTTACAAGAGTCAAGAGCCCAACATGAATAAATGAGAGAATAATGAGAGATGTGTTGGAGGAGACAATGAGGATGACCCCCCTCATGTCAATATTGAGAAGGCACATACAATTTTATAACCCAAGAGGAAAATAAGTACAATCAATAAAGGTCCCCATAATTCTGAAGGTTCAAAAGATGTTGTTGAAATGGAAATTGAATACTAATGTACCTGAATGGGTGGTGTTACAAATCCTTGAAAGTCAACAATTAGCAAAAGAGTTGGTCTAGGAGTGACCAACTATTTTTAAAGAACAATCCTTGACACTACATATTTCCAAGTATAACAAGGAGGAGAAGAAATTGCAAATAAAGAAATTTCATTTCCAAAATAAGAAGATAACCAAGAAATGGAACTCAAAGGTCGATGTTTCAAGAGTCAGACCTTCTGGACTGCTCAAGTTACACATTACCACTAGAGACACTCTAGCCAATTCTATTTCATAGTAAGTGCTATAAAATATTAAATTGAAGAAAATAATCAGAACTAGAGAACACCTTGAGTCCCAGGCCTCTGTTTCCAGAACCATTGTATATAATTGTTCTGGAACCAATGCCTTAGGACACACCAAGTGTTGAATATTTGCAACTTCGGGCAAGTCATTCTCCACAAGAAAGTACAAGAAGACCCATCTACACCATTATAGAAGCCCCATGAAGAAATTGAAGACATAGGAAGAGAAGTTGGCCCCACCAGTAAAAGACAGAAAATAATAAAGTAATTTGAAGATCCAGAATAAGAAGTTGGCTCGAGACAGGCGCCCAAATTAGTACAAATATAGGACTAGATCATTTCATTTGGATAGTCATATAACTCCTTCTGCAATTCACACAAGGCATTTGTAGCTGCAGTTTTGGTAAATTTTGCTATTTATGGGTTTCTGGTATCTTGATGAGTGCACCACACTTGGGAAGGATATTCTTGGTTGCTCTTGGTCATGTTATTGAGGCACTAGGTCTTGGTGATTCTAGCCTTGGGGAGTATATTTTATGTATGGTATTTTGGCTATTGATGGTGGTGTACTAGTAATATCTTGGACTAAATTCTTCTATAGAAAGGTTGTTGGGTTTTCTCCCAAGGTTGGGTTTCCCAAGATAAACTCTTGTGTTCTTGTGTCTACCGTGCATGGTTAATATTTCTAGATCTTGTTATTTCTACTGCATTGTTATAGTTGAGATTTTCAGTGTATAGTTATCCTATGATAACTAATGTATGAAAGTAAATCTTGTTATTAGAATAAGCCAATAACTATTAGATCTGAGAATCATAAAACATCGACACCATGCACATCATCTCGAGTAAGGAAAGCGGCTAAATTTTTAAGTGGGATGAGAATGTGTGTAGAAGATAACATAAATAGGCGACTTGGTATCGTTTTCAGAGGCATGGGAAGTCAACACTAATTTAAGGAACTTGTCACAACGAATTGCTTCTCTTGTGGAGTATTTGCAAAAAGATTTAGAAGACGATAAATTCTTTTATAAGATTGCTTTAAGCACTTTTGTGTCACGAGTATCAATTTTGAGTGATTTTACTATAAAACAATAGAATTTTCCCTCTAATCATATAGTAAAACAAGTAAAGACCAGTTGGTTGGCAAGAATACAAATGTTGAGAGAATTGATTGGCAACTGTAAAAGTGTTGGCGATAAAAGAAGTGATACATTTTTCAAATTACTTGAAATGGTTAAGAAACTTGAGGGCCCAAAATTAATAAGAGAGTCCATGTTAATGACCAAGGAGCAATTAGAAACAGAGTTAAACATAATCAAAGCTTCATGGGGTAGTGAGTTTGACAACCTCACTAACTTTTCGGAGGAGGAAATTAAACGATGGTTAGTTATCTTTGTGAATGGTAATGAAGACCATCTCACATAGGTTCAACAATTACACTCTGAATTCATAGTAATGAAAGATGAAATATTTTTGCTCCGGGTAAAGCATGACATAACAGTTCCACCATTAAAGGACTATATCAAAGAATGGCTCAAGAATTTGTTAAAACAAATAAATGATCCTGAATAACTATTGAGAACCAGTTGCACCAGAAAAGTTTGAGTTCCAATCATATATATACGAAGGCCCAAGCAAGGAAATGGTTTTGTGAGTACACTCATTTCAAAGCATTTCCCTTCTTTTGTCCCAATCTTTGATCGTCCAACTTCATAGGTTTATTGTTTACTTATAAAGTTGATCCCTGGTTGTATTTATTTTCTTCTTCCAAGCTAACTCTGTTATATATGGTCCACATGAGCTCCATCCCAGTTCCATTTGGACGAATGAATTCCTTCTATCATTTAAGTATCAAGAGTATAATGTTGTGTTGCAGGTCAACATTCTATTCGAACTTGAACATCAATATGTAATATTTTTTACTCTCGTAGAGAGCAATTCCATGAGTTCATTACTTTTGTGATTTCTGACTTTTATATAAGCATGAGATCTCGAGTGTGTTTCTCCTATGCATCTTGTGATATTAAATGAATGCAAACATTTAAAGCTCTTTGATTTTGACCCACCAATATATTTTATATGCTACAAGTCTTGCTTTGAATATCTTTCCTTAGTACATAAATGAATGGATTTGATGGAATGGATGTAGTTATTATGCATATTTTAAGTGAGGTTATTATTTTTCTATTATAATGTATTTGTTATCCTTTCAGTTATTTTTACCACCTGGCTCACTCATGGGTATGTTGATTTTTCAATAGGTAAGTTTAAGCATGAAGTTCATTCCATTTTTATCCTTTTACTTAAACCATAACCTATTATGTTGCAGCAACCAAGATCACAAGAAGAAACACCATGCATAAGAACACAAGAAGTATCCTAGGAAACCCTTCTCAACGAGGGAAGAAAACCTAGCCAAATCCTTTGTTATATTCTTCAAGAGAAAGACCTTCACCACCAAGAAAACCTAACACACAAGAGGGTGCTTACAAACCCTAGAAGACTAGCGCCCAAGAGAGGTGCACACTTTTCCCAAGAAGGTGTATTTGCTGAAATTTCCAAACTCACACAAAAAATATGATTCCTCAATGGGGAATTTACCTTTACTTATATTAGACTTGACCTGTCAACAGAAGTGTCTATTGGCATAGTAGGGCCGACCTCTCTATCTCATAATATAATTAATATTAACCAGATTAATTATCTTTTACATTAATTATCAATTACATTAAGGTGGGGCCGACCTGTACCCTTTACATTACAATTAGGGTTACAGGAAGGTCTAACTCTTGAACAATATAGCAAGGGATCTTATACACCCACTAGTGCTCATCCACCAGGGGCACATACATAGGGATTTCCATATCTCTGGCTCACTGCATTACACATAAGAACCACTTCTTCACTAGTGCTTAGCCACTAGGATCACATTCACCTGTGCTCGTCCACAGGCACATCCACTCAACAAATCTTTTTTCCCACTGCATTACACATGAGAGTCATCTGGAGTTTCTCATCAACTCTATGCTCAGAGGAGGCTAATACATCATCTTCATCTCTTGCCTCATGACGATGCACCCAGCACTTTGGGATTTCACACGTTCACTTTGTGCTCAGCCACAGGCACGTCTAACTCTGCAGATCTCCTTTCTCACTGCATTACAGAGGAGAATCATCTGGAGTTATTCTCAACTCTTTATAAGGAGGAGGCCATCTCTACGTTCCAACTCTGTCTTATATAGGAACCACACACCCCTCTCAGGGGCTCTCTCTCAGGTTTGTGTCTTGAGAATGTCTCACGTAGCTGCAATCATCAATACTCACTCTCAATTGGGGAGGCATTCTTCATCATGCCAAGTCTCACACGGATGTACTTTGAACTTTGTCTTGGTTGTAGTTATCAACACTCCCTCTCAACTAGGGAGGTGTCCTTCACCAAGTTAATTTGGTGAATATGTCAGCAATCTGCTCATGTGTAGGAAGGTACTGCATGTGTACTTATTTTCCTATGCATCATGTCTCTAATATAATGATATTTTATCTCAACGTGTTTCGATCTATCTTGAAACATTGGGTTCTCAAAGAGCTTTACATACAGCTATGATTATCATCATAGGATCCATCTCATGATCAAGTAAATTTGTCAGAAGCTTGCGAAGCCATATTGCTTCGTACACTCGATGCTACATACTCTGCTTCTGTGGTACTCAAGGCCACATAGTTTTTTGTTTCCTGTTGTATCAGGAAATCATGGCAATCTTCACAGCAAGACAATAACCGGATGTGCTCTTCCGGTCCAATGTACTCTCTGCTCAATCTGTATAGACATATCCCTGTAAACTCATTTTTACAATTGGAGGCATATCTCAGGCCACATCTAACTGTGCCTCGTGTGTATCTCAATACATGCTTTATTGTTATCCCGTGAATCTTTCTTGGCTGGCTCATGCATTGACTAAGCATATTCACTACATAGCATGAATCAGGTCTAGTGTTAACCAGATACATCAATGATCCAATCAGTTGTGGATCAATCTCGTTTGAATCGTCATCATTCATTTTTCTTCAACTCCATCACGGTGGTTTTGCATTCTGTCATACTGGACTTCTTTAATATTCCCATTGTATATTTCCCTTTGCTCAAGAAAAATCTCATTGGTTCTCTGTCATACTTCCAAGAAGTAGTGCATCGTACTTTAGATCCTTCATCAGAAGTCAAGGCTTACTTGTATCCAACAATAAGGTTTTTTGAATAAGTCATCAAAATCAGGCTCGTGTCACCAACACTGTAATAATATAGGTTTGGATCAGCAACACTCTTGCTAAAACCCAAACTCATCAAGAATCAATCCATCTGATATAGTTTCCAACTCATGTGTGGTAGTACGGATGGGAGTGTATCGAGCTTACTGGATCAAGTGTCACATCATATACAACTCCCTCTGTTTGTGAGAATCTTCTGGCTATAGATATTGCTTTGTATTTCTTGACACTTCCATCAACTGCATGCTTGATCTTATAGATGCACTTGGAAGTCACCACAGACTTCCCTTTCGGTCTCTGAACAATATCTTATACATCATTCTTTAAGATATATTGGTATTCTTTTGTTATGGTATCTTGCCATACTTGTTCTCTTGTTGCTTCTTCAAGGAGGTTCAGAATAAATGAAGTGGCTCGTGACTGAAGGGTAGTTTTGAAAAAACTCTTTTTCTTTCTCAAGGTGTCCTTTGAGGGACTTGTATGTTTCTCTGTCTTCTAGCAGAGTTTTGTCGACCCTGGGCATGCCTTTTATTCCCTACTATAATATCCCTGGTCATATCAACTGGAGTAGCTGAATTTGTTGGAATATTGTTTGTCTTCCTCTGAACTGCTGAGGATATTAACTCTTTCTTCCTTTTATTTTGTTTTGACTCCCTCTGAGTCAAGTAACTCTCTCTGAAGTCTGAAGGAAGGGAATCTTCTTATATTGCTTGTTAGATATTTTATGTCTTCTTTTCCAACATAATAATCAATCAAATAAAGTTTGGACTCCTGTACCAGAGATAATGGTCCAAGTCTTTGAGGGCTCCCATACTAGGGATACTACCCTTCATTTATTAAGAATGCAATCAACTATAAAATCAGAGATCAATTGATTTACTTGGGTTTGTAGTCATGCTTACTTTAGAGGAAGTACTTCTCCTCTCTCTTATCTTCATTCTTTTCATGTGGATCTAGATCAATGTCAACGATAGAAGCATATTGTCTTCCCTTTTTCCTGGTTGGACAATTTCTTCCATAGTGCCCATATTTGTCACATCTGAAGCACTGGATTTATGAAACATCTCTTCTCTTCATCGATATTTGTATCTGGTAAAGTTTTAGTTACCACATCGAAAAGGTCATCTTCTTCAAGGGTGACCTGAAGCCTTGATTTCCAGGAGTTGAAGTTGCTTTCTCCATCAAGCCTATCTTCTACTAAGGTTATGTTCTTCATTTGTTCGGATTCTTCAAAATCTCACCAACTGGATTTAGAAAACTTAATGATTAGGTTGGAATAGTAAACTTGGATTTTGTTGGGCTTATGATTGCCAATAATCAACTTTGAGAGTGTCATAGGAATTCTTATTGAATTGAAAACGTTTCTTCAAGAGGTTGCAGAAATCCTAAGATCAGGATTCTGCAGAAAATCTCAGCACCCTAGAAACCTCAGGTCCAAAAACTCAAAATCCTTGGAATTTTATTTTGAAGGTCTCTGGAGGTGCATTGAGGAGGGTCATACAACTTAGTCCAAGTTTTAGATCCAACGTCCACTTGTAAAGGGGTGAAAGGGTTGATCAATTGAGGGTCGTACGGATTTCTGCAGAAACCCTAGAGGCCGTACAGAACTGCAGAAGGAGGATGGTTTAGCCTTTTGAATGCTTGTGCAAAGGTTCTTGAAGACCTATGCTCTGAAACCATGTTGCTTTTTCAATAGGTAAGGTTAGGCATGAAGTTCATTCCATTTTTATCCTTTTACTTAAACCATAACCTATTATGTTGCATCAACCAAGATCACAAGAAGAAACACTATGCACAAGAACACAAGAAGTATCCTGGGAAACCCTTCTCAACAAAGGAAGAAAACCCAGCCAAATCCTTTGCTATATTCTTCAAGAGAAAGACCATCACCACCAAGAAAACCTAGCACACAAGAAGGTGCTTGCAAACCATAGAAGACTAGCACCCAAGAGAGGTGTGCACTTTTCCCAAGAAGGTGTAGTTGCTGAAATTTCCAAACTCACACAAAAGATATGATTCCTCAATGGGAAATTTACCTTTACTTATATTAGACTTGACCTGTCAACAAAAGTGTTTATTGGCACAACAGGCCCGACCTCTCTATATCATAATATAATTAATATTAACCAGATTAATTATCTTTTACATTAATTATCAAATACATTAAGGTGAGGCTGACCTGTACCCTTTACATTACAATTAGGGTTATAGATAGGTCTGACTCTTGAACAATATAGCAAGGGATCTTATACACCCACTAGTGCTCATCCACTAGGGGAACATCCATAGGGGTGTCCATATCTCTGGCTCACTGCATTACACAGAAGAACCACTTCTTCACTAGTGCTCAGCCACTAGGATCACGTTCACCTGTGCTCATTCACAGCCACATCCACTTTGGGATTTCACACATTCACCGTGTGCTCAGCCACATGCACGTCCAACTTTGCAGATCTCCTTTCTCATTGCGTTACACAGGAGAATCATCTGGAGTTCTTCTCAACTCTCTGTAAGGAGGAGGCCATCTCTACGTTCCAGCTCTGTCTTAGATAGAAGCCACACACCCCTCTCAGGGGCTCTCTCTTAGGTTTGTGTCCTGGAGAATGTCTCACGTAGTTGCAATCATCAACAGGGTATAGATGATGTGAATGTTTAATTTATTGAATAAGTGAATTGAAAATCTTAGTGAAAAAATAGGAGTACCACCTCTATAAAAATGTAGAGGGGATCTTAATCGCTTCTTTAAGAATAGGAAAAGAGATCAACATGGGTGTTATCATTCCATAAGAATTAATATATGGTTTTACCCCACCTCAAAGGTTTTCTCTACAATTCTCTTGTGTTGAGTATTTTGTGTGAGTGTTTCATTTATTGTTGAGATTAAGGATTTCTCTTCTATATTTTATATATTTAGATCTGAGGAACATAACATTCCATATCAGAGCACTTTCTTGGGCATCAAGTGGGAGAATTTTTGGGCCAAAGAAAGGAAGATTTTATTTTTTTTTGCAGATTTTCCAGAAAAAAAGGGGGCAATGCACTTCAGATTAAATTTCGAAACTTTTTTGGAGGAGTTTGTAGAAACCAAATGGATATTTGAGTTCCTCTCATAAAATACCCAATTTCAAAAAAACAAATCTTCTAAAACAAAGTCTGGGAAGTGAAGTTATCGACATTTTAAAATCAACAATTTTTCAGGGTTTTTCTGAAGATGGTCACACGTTTTGCAAAGTAAGTTATTTGTATAAGCCCTAGTTTTGTTGAAGAATTCTTCCAAACAAGATGCATTTTACTAGAAAAGATGATGGCCCTGGTATTGAAGAATATATACAAATTTACAAGTCAGTATGGAAAGAGAGGTGGAAATTGTGTCATACTATGGTTTCAAAGATGACGCTAATATATAGTGGCTATCATTGGACTCTGCCAAGATGAGGGAACTTTCTGATGAGGCATATGAAAAATTAGTTTTAGACAAGTGGTCTCATACAAAGTGTAAGGATTAAGAAAGCACCAAGGGTTTATTTTCATGTGGAAAATCTATATTACATGTTCATGGTTGTATTCATAAAGAAAAGGTTGTTGTTTCTATTAACCCTAGTTGTCCGCAAAATTTTATCAATGTTCAATTGGTTAATAGATTGCAATTTCCTACAAAGGATATGTAAAGCACATGGGTTGAGGGTGAAAAGTTTTACATTTTTAAATATTTGAAGCTCACGATGGATAAATATGTATTGCATTCTGATTTTCACGCCATATATATGAATGATGTTGATGTTATTCTTGGATATCCTTGGATGGAATCGGTGGGTACAATTAATGTCAATGTGCAATTTTTTTTTACCAAGATTCGGTACAAGAAAAAGAAAATTTACACCGCGGGATATGTCTCTTAGTAAGAAAGAAGGGTCGAGGGGGGGTAAGTAAAGCAGTTATTGCAGGGTCTGAAGTTGTATCAAAGGCAGAGTCTATAGAGGGACATGAAGCAAAGCCCCAGGAAGGACATAGAAAAGAAGTCAAGGAGCTCAATGAATTAAAGGAACACCATGTTAAAGAGTCGAAGAAAGAAGAATTGATTGCTCAAGTTGTTGTATATCACCATCCACACCACATAGAGATACAACAATCATCAAGGCAGGGGCGTGAGCATCAACAAACTTATTATGGCTTGACATGGAACTAGAGAGGAAACCAATATGGAGGCACATGGAGGACTAAAAGAAACACATGGAGATATCAAAGTAGCACAATGAATACATGGATCCTAAGAAGAAACTAGAATCAAGATCGAGGAAAAGCTATAGTTGGATCCCATGTCCACATTTCACTAGGATGGATGGATGCTTGTGCTTGGTATCAACTAGCTACATTGCTTAGTTCATCATAATGTATGATTTCTTCCCATATTTCAAGGATGAAACATGCAAAGGGGGATGGAATGTAGTATACCTAGGGGGGGAATATGTGGGTACCTAGGGAGGTACCCAATGAGAATAATAATAGTTATGTTGTTATGTTATGTTATGTATGGAGGCCATTTTTGGTAAATAAGGCTCGCAGTGTGAACACAATAAATGTAAGAAGGTTTACTAAAAGGTTCCACCTACTAGAATGTTCCTTCTCTAGAATGTTCATAGGAGATAAAGAGTGCTATATAAATAAGTGTAAGCAATATATTGGAACATACCGAAGAATATTCTGAATGTATCAAGCATTGCTCGAGGGGTGTTATCCTTCCATAAAGATTAATATATGGTGTTACCTTACCTCAAGAGCCTTCGCTACAATTCTCTTGTATTGAGTATTTTTTGTAAGTGTTTGGTTTATTGCTAAGATTAAGGATTTCTCTTCTATATTTTATGTATTCAGATACCATGCACATAACAAAAAAAATCATGATATCATGGGCATATGACCTTTGTTTTTTATTTTGTAAAATTTTGGACGGAGCTAACACATAATGGATCACATCAAATTTCCCTCTTTTTGGTATTATTGTATTGCTATATTATTGAAAAGAGAAATCATCCATGTTGGCCTCACTGAAGAAGGACAATAACATCATAAATTGATTTTAATTCTTAAATAATTAGTGTGTCTTCATGATCAATAGGTGACGATCATGTGGCACTTTAATTTTAAAATTTGGTCTCCACTTGATTAAGCGTGAATCAAAATCACTCTAGTTGATGGGTGACAATAGAACACATCAACACCACTTAAAAGAGTAGTGGAGTATGAGATACAGTTGCTTTCTGACTCCTCATTACGAAATATTGGGTTGTCTAGAGAATTAGTCTTGGAAGCAAATGAAGTCAAGAAACAGTTACAATAGTTGCTAAAGTAGAGAGTAATTCAGCCAAGCACCTAACCTTGTGGATCACTTATCATCATAGTACCTGATGAGGATGGGACTTGGAAAATGTGTATCGACTACAAATTTTGAACAAGATCACCCTCGAGAATAAGTACCCTCTACCCAGGATTGATGATTTGTTAGATCAATTGTAGCATGCTAAGTACTTCACCAAGTTGGATTTAAAGAAAAAAACACCTAGAAGACCACCTTCAAGACAAGGCAAGTTCTACATGAAGGGTCGATAATTCCTTTTGGTTTATGTAATTGACCAAATATATTTTTGCATTTGACAAATGATTTATTGTATCCCTTTCTAGATTCATTTGTGATAATGTACTTAGATGATATATTGGTTTATATCTCTACTTGGGAAGAGCACATCTCACATCTCATGCAAACATTAGAGACTCTAAAAAATGCATCAACTCTTGGCTAACCTTAAGAAAAGCGAGTTTTTTCAACAATCATTGGTGTATTTGGAGTATGTGATTGGTGGAGGGGAAATCAAGATATATCCCACGAAGATGGATTCCATCCTCAAGTGGCTAGTTCCTATTAATGTCATTGAAGTTAGGGGCTTTGTTAGGGTAGCCTATTACTCACAAAAGTTTATAGCATATTTTTCCATTGTAGTTGTGCCACTTAATGCCATAATAGCTAGTGGTAAGAGTTTCGAGTGGTGGAAGAATTAGTAGAAAACTTTTGATGAGATTAAATGGAAGATTAGTTAAGCACTAGTTCTTGCATTGCTTAATTTGCAAAATCCTTTTGAAGTGGAGATGGATGTAAGTGGATATGCCATGGAAGCGGGCTGGATGCGGGGACGTAAGTCGATATGCTATCATTTTGAAATGTTTCATGGTGGAGTCTTGAGCTACCCTATGTACAATAAGAAACTCTACACCATGGTTTAAGTTGTTAAGAAGTGGAAGCACTATCTGATGGGCAAGGAAACCATGATACACATTGATCACTAATTGCGGGACTAGAGTAAGCCACAACAAACTAGACACTACACGTGGATGGGGTTTTTGCAGTATTTTCATCTAGTAATCAAATATAAGAATGGCATCACTCATAAGTGGGAAAGCATGCTTTTAAGGCCTCCCGCATCTAAAATTGTAGATTTCAAAACTCTTGTGCACATGGAGCCTTTTACCCATGATGCATACAAAGAGGTATACATGGAAGATGATGACTTTAAAGAGGTGTTTCAATAGCTATAGGGCCAAATTCATGTAGAAGAAGGTGTCAATAAGGTTGTCTATCTTCTTCATAATGGTTTTCTCTACAAGCTAGACAAGCTTTGTATTCTTAAGGTGAAAGATTGTAGCTTATCAGATAATTTCACACCTACAAGGTTGTAGGACTTTTTGGAGTTGGGAAGAAAGTTGACAACTTACAAAAGTATGTTAATTGACCTAGAATGTAAGAAGATATAGATTGGTTTACTAGAGGATGCATACTTTGTTGTACCAACAAGCCTAATAACAAAAAAAAAGGTTTATACCATCCCTTACCTACACCCACTAGAATCTGGGATAACATCTCCATGGATTTTGTGGGTGGTTTGCCAACAACCAAGAAGGGTCATGACTATCTATTTGTGGTGCTTGGCAGGCTCAACAAGATGTGCAATCTTATGCCTTATAAAAAAAACATCAAAGGACAAGAAACAACATACATGTTCCTTGAAAAAATTTAGGTGCACTTTGGGATACCAAGGAACATCATCTTAGATAGGGATACCTGATTTCTTAGTGCCTTTTGGACTACACTTTGGGAGAAGATGGTCACCAAGTTGAAGAGATCTACAATTTTCCATCCTTAGAGAGAAGGGTTGACATAAGTAGTCAACATGACATTGGTTCAATGTTTGAGGGGTTACAACTAGAAGCATCCAAAAACCTAGGATGGAAATTTGATTTATATTCAACACTCTTATAATAGAGTAGTTTAACTTCTACCAGTAAGTCCCCCTTTGAAACTTGTTTTGGGTATTTGCCACCTTTTCCCTTGGATGTTATATATGGACAATAAGGAGGTGTGATGGAAGACATCATAAGAGATGCATTTAAAGTAGAGAAAATTGTTGAAAAGATTAGGCAGATCCATTTGCAAGTACAAGAGACATTGAAAAAAGTCATAGGAAAAGTACAAGGTCGAACATGATCAACACATAATTGAGAAAAAATTTAAGGTGGGAGATAGAGTTTGGTTGCATCTAAACAAACAAAGATTACAATGTCTAGGTAAGAAGATCAAGGCTCTATAGTATGGTCCTTTTGAAGTAAGACAGTGGGTGATAATGTCTATGGACTCAATTTACCCCCATATATGTGCATTTACTCAGTAGTGAATGTGGAAAACCTAAAACTCTATGAGCCTTTCGTGTTGGAGCAGGTCCTACCTACCATAGAGGACTTAGTAATAAAATCTCAAGCAGAGTTGGCAGAAGATACAATTTTGTAGAGAAAGTCTAGAACTACCAAAGGAGGGAAAAATGAACTATGGTAGGTTGGGCTAAAAGTGCAACTTCCAAACATGGCCAAATGGTACTCCAAGGAGAAGGTCGAGGGAAATTTTCCTCACCTCCTTTAGTGAAAGCTTATGGGGACCAAAAGCCTTCATGAATGGGAAGGTATGATATGGATTGGATGATTATCTAATTTGTTCTCTATCTTGGTATTTTCTAGGTGGAAAAATTGGTTTGCAGGGTCCATTTTAGGTGCAAGTCCTTGTTTGATGATCCAGGGTGTGAAAACATCTAGAGCTGGTTTGAGGCATCAAATGAAAGTTTTAAGGTAAAAGCTTTGCAAGAACAACTCTAGCACCTTGATGTTGTTCTACACAACAAAAGCTTTGTAATGGTGCAAAAATACCTAAATTAGAGTTCATATGCAGAAGTTATGCCTCTTGCGAGTTGACCATCATGGTACCAAGTGGATGCCATGCCAATCCCCATTACTCACACACGCGGGGATACTCATGTGTGGACTTTCAATAAGATTTTAGAGGGTCCAAAATCCTAACACTAATTGAGGGTTGAGGCATGCGAAAACCCTAGACCTAACCCTAAACGACTATTAAGCTATGTTAAATACCACACCATAAGGAAAGGAAGGGGTTCCATTCTTTTGTTATTGTTATTATTCTATAGTTGAGTTGAGAATATCATAGTGGGATATTGAAGCATAGCAAAGGAGATAGAATATTTTGCAATTGCCATTTGGGACATGGTGTCCATGGCAACTCCATGGCGAGTGTCTCTTTCTTTGTACATGCATTTCATAACAGAGAATAAAAAGAGTAGAGCATAAGCCTTGCCTTCTAGCCAGGTTTTCTCTCACATAGGGTTTCCCAGCTCACATCTTGTGTTCATTTGTTTGGATGGCATGTTCATTACCTTGTTTCTTTCATTTTGATTTCATTTATTTTCCATGATTTTGAGTGCTACACTAGTAATATTAAATCTAAGATCTAAGGTCATAAATTGTAGAATAAAAGATTTTAGAATACCGCAAGATCTATTCTAGTGGAATATCCACAATAATTTACAGATCAATCATTATTTTTGCACCACAAACATTACAAAGGTTAGGTGGTCTAAGTGAAACCCCTCTGTCTTCCTGATTATTAAAGCCTTATGTTTCCAAATCTGCTTTTTGGCTTTTCCAGAAGGGCAATCGTTTTTTATATGACCATTATTGATGACATAAATTACAATGAAAAGGAATTTCTTCATAATCACATACTTGGGTAAACATTTGATTACCCACTTTTATTCCACGCATTTAGGAAGACCCAACCTTAAAATCCATTTCGACTAGAATTTTTACCACGAATTTTGATGCCAATGGGATAAATCCTTCTTGAAACCCCATAATACACTTGATTTGCTACCTATTTCCTTCAAGATGTATTCAATCTAAAATTCCAAAGGTAACATAGGCATCTTAACCAAATAGGGATGACTAAAATTCTCTCCACTCTAGGATTGAAGCATGGTGCCCACAACTTAAAGATTGACAAAGTATTAACCCAATACCAGTTTTCACTTTTTTTTTCCACGTCTTCTCCATTCTTGAAGAAAAATGTTATCCAACCTTTGTGAAATGTAGGTATACACTCCAAGCCATTCCCCTGGACCTTGCCCATCCATTCTCTTAAAGATGGTTCCTTCATGAATCTCCCAAGAAATTTACCTACTAGAGCTAGTTCCTTGATTGGAATTATTTGACCATCAAAATGTCTTCGCTAATAACCATTCAAATTCTCTCATCTCTTTTCTTTGACACATTTTCTTTGCCTATTTACTTGTCCCCCATTTCATTATGTGAACCTTCACTAGTCTCCTATATCCCAACTAGTTCTTTAATACCCCTAAAAAACTTTAAAATCCTCACCAATTGGAATTTATTCCTTGAACACTTTCGCACATAGACTATCATCTAGATCTTTGAGCCCTACGAAGGATATTTATTTTACTTTTGTAGATGACTCCATAGAGATTGGGACTTGCAAGTTTTGGACAAGAACCATTTCGAGCCTTGAGTCCTAACTTGTAGTGTAGCTAGGGGGAATAATATGGGGTACCTAGAGAGGTACCCAAAGGGAATAATAATAGATATGTATTGTTATGTATGGATACTGCTTTTAATAAATAAGGCCTAGTGTGAACACAAAAATGTAAGAGGGCTTACTAGAAGGTTTCGCTTTTAGAAGGTTCCTCCTCTAGAATGCTCTTAGGTGGTTGGTAGCACTATATAAAGGGGTATAAACAATGTAATGGGAACGTTGAGAAGTATTATGTTTGGAGTGTAGCTCATTAAGAGCTTGCCCCCTCGAAGATGCAAGTGATCAAGAGTGGATCCCTTCCTTAAAAGGTTCTATTGTATGGTGTTTCCCCACCCCAAGGGTTTAATAATAATAAAGTGTGGATTTCTATATTCTTCTCTATATCTCTCGTGGTTATTATATATATAGATCCTTGGTACTTAACAAGTGGTATCAAAGCACTTCTTCGGCTAGGAAAAAGGGAATTTTTTTTCTATTTTGCAAGTTTTCAAACGAAGAAGAAAAAGAGGGTTGCAACACTCTAGACAATTCTTGTAGCTTTCTATGTAGAATTTGATGAAACTGGATGTATATTTAAGTTCCTCTTAGAAAAAAAACCACTTCAAAAAAAATTGTTCGAATCATAGTTCGGGAGGCTAAGATATCACTAATTTAAATTTAACAAATTTTCAGGTTTTTTTTTCGAGGAAGGTCGTGCAATTTTGCTGATTTCTGTAGCAATTGGTACCGAATTGGCCCAAACAAATTGGTACCAAATTGGCCCAAACATTACTAAGGTTAGGTGGTCTAAGTGAAACCCCTCTGTCTTCTCGATTATTGAAGCCTTGTGTTTCCAAATCTACTTTTTGGCTTTTCCAGAAGGGGAATCATTTTTTATATGACCATTATTGATGACATAGATTACAATGAAAGGGAATTTCTTCATAATCACATACTTGGGTAAACATTTGATTACCCACCTCTTGTTCCACGCATTCAGGAAGACCCAACCTTAAATCCATTTCGACTAGAATTTTTGCCACGAATTTTGATGCCAATGGGATAAATCCTTCTTAAAACCCCATAATACACCTGATTTGCTACCTATTTCCTTCAAGCTGTCCTCACTCTAAAATTCCAAAGGTAACATAGGCATCTTAACCCAAATAGGGAGAACTGAAATTCTCTCCACTCTGGGATTGAAGCATGGTGTCCACAACTTAAGGATTGACAAAGTATTAACCCAATACCGGTTTTCACTTCTTATTTTTTCCAGGTCTTCTCCATTCTTGAAGAAAAATGTTATCCAACCTTTGTGAAATGTAGGTATACACGCCAAGCTATTCCCATGTACCTTTCCCATCCATTTTCTTAAAGATTGCTCCTTCATGAATCTCCCAAGAAAATTACCTACTAGATCTAGTTCCTTGATTGGAATTATATGACCATCAAAAGGTCTTCGCTAATCACCATTCAAATTCTCTCATCTCTTTTCTTTGACACATTTCCTTTGCCTATTTACTTGTCCCCGTTTTTATTCTATGAACCTTCACTAGTCTTCTATATCCCAACTATTTCTTTAATACCCCTAAAAAACTTTAAAATCCTCACCAATTGGAATTTATTTCTTGAACACTTTCACACATAGACTATCAACTAGATCTTCGAGCCCTATGAAGGATATTTATTTTACTTTTGTAGCTGACTCCATAGAGATTGAGACTTGCAAGTTTTGTACAAGAACCATTTCTAGCCTTGAGTCCTACCTTGTAGTGTAGCTAGGGGGAATAATATGGGGTACCTAGAGAGGTACCCGAGGGGAACAATAGTAGATATGTATCGGTTTTTTTTTAACGAAAACAGATAGTGGTATTGAATAGAAAAAAGGGTGGAATAGCCACAGATTCGGTTACAAAATAGGCCACGCTTGTCCGCGTGCCTGCCTTCCTGCAGTATCCTCCTAGTTCTATAGCAGTAGACTATAATCCTTAACTAAGATTCTATCATAACTTTAACCAGATACATAGTCATTTACAGCGTTGGCCTCTATACAAAACGCCAAACTTGTTGAAGAAGGGAAGGCCACGCTTTCTTGCTAAAAGACTGGTTTAGTTTTTAGGATCTTGCTTCCGGTCACTGTTGAGTTGAGCCATTTTTGCCGCCAACTGGTCGATTTGTTCCTCAAATTCTTGCTGGGGGTTCTTGAGTTCCCTGTGTAGTTTGCCCAACTCTTCTGTAAACCCGATTTTGGTTGTGGTGATGTTCTCTTCTAACTTCTCCATACGCCTTCCTGCTTCAGAATCCAAGTTTTCGAGGAAATCTAGCTGGAATTGAAGCAACTGCTTTAGATTTTCCAGTGCTGTGTCCATTGCTTTGAGTCTTTCCTCAGTGCTTGGCTTGTTGTCCGAGCCTGATGCCATTTCTGGTCGTCTTCCACTTCTTTCTGCACCCTGTTGCTTCACTGGAGAATACTCAAGAGATCTCTGCTTTGGAATGGGATGAGACTGAGGGGGCGCCTTCATTTTATTCCCTCCTTCTTCCATACTCATGATTTCCATTCGATTTGTTGAATTTGTGAGGTATGGGTGAGTTGATTCCCTGTCTCCTCCATGTCTGAAGCTCGCTTTCTCGTGGTACTGTGCCTTGTCCCCTCCGCCCAATAGCTTGTTCTGACGCGACTTAACTTGAGCGATCTCCCCGATTTCCCTGTCTGCTGATTCAACTTGCTTTTGTTTTTGAGTTAGGAGGGCGACTATCATGGTTCAAGGTAGTGCCACATTGGAAACCATTTCATTCACCTTCAGAGTTCCCGACACCAAGAGTGTGCCTTTGTTAGCTTCAGCGTCCGCTTTCCCATTCAGCTCTCTTAACACATGGTATAACTTATAAGATTTGAAGTTCCTTAACAAGAGATGTATCTTGTCCAAGAGGTTGTTGAGACTCGCGCTCTGGGTTTTAGAATGACGAATTAATGCTTGTATTACCACTATGGAGTCGCCAATTATAACCAGGTCTTGGATCTTGTGCCTTTTTGCTTGAATTAGCCCTTGCCAGAGAGCCAAGGCCTCTGCTCTGTTGTTGGATTCGATTCCTAAACCCAGGGCGAAGTTTATTGTTTTTGCTTCGAGGGGATTTTCAATTATCCCTCCTCCTCTAGCTTGTTCCGGGTTTCCTTTCGAAGCCCCATCAAAGGATAGGATATGGGCTTTCCTCCTTGTTTTCCAATTGGCGAAATCCTGTTTGCCTTTCCTGATTTCCCATTCCTCTTTAATTGGGATGCTAGCCTTTATGCCCATGTGACATTGGATTTTAAAATGGTTCAACCAGAGTTCCTCTGGTGTTTCCAGCATTTGGTTGTTTTTTGACTGGAATAAATAAGGTGCAGTTTCACCAAAGAGTGCGTGAATTTTGGTTACCACGAGGGTTGTGCTCCTTTTGCTGTCCCTGAAGATTCTGTTGTTCCTTTCCAGCCATAGGTTCCACAGAATGAACTTTGGGAGAACTTTCCATAGAGCAAAGGCTTGGCTTCTTTTTTTAGTTTTGAATGGGTAATAGGAGTCCCATTGGTGGAGAAGACTTCTTGTGTCTGGAGGGAGACCGATGGCGCTTTGTGTTCCTATTGCTAGCTTCCAGACTTCTTTGGAGTATTCACAGTTGAGAAGGAGATGGTTTATAGTTTCTTCGACATGTAGACAAAAGGGACACCTGTAGGGGCCTTCCCAACCACGTCTTGTGATATTTTCCCCTGTTTGGATGCTGTTGTGTGCAAGGGTCCAGATGAATAAGTCAATTTTGGGGATGGACTTGGACTGCCAGATTGCTCTCCAAATGGCCGGATTGGGCGGGACATTGGGAACATTTGTGATGAGGTGGTAGCCCTCTGCTGTGGTGTAGGCCTTGGCATTCCTTCCCCAACCTCTTTCGTCCTTTCCTTTTTTTTTGAGGGGGGCTTTCCCTTGAAGACAGAGCTGTAGGGTACTCCATTCCCTTTCAAGATCAGGGGGTCTGTTGAGCACTCCCCACCCTTGCCAAGTTATGAACTTGTCCTCCCCCCAAGTTGAGATGTCAAAGAGAGTAATTATGTTTTGGCTTTCCATCCAATCCTTGAGACGAAGCAGATCCTGTCTCAGCCCTAGGGGGGGTCTCCCATGATTGAATCATGCCAAATTTTGATTTTCTTTCCATTTCTTGGCACCCAGGTGAGATGAGGGCTGAAGTGGGGCAATGCCTTTTTGCAGAGGGTGAAAATAGGGGAGCCTTTTGATTCCCTACAATGAAGATCCAAGCATCGGTCCCTAGGCCCCCCTAAAATATTTTTTCCAAAGTGCCAATTTGCTCCAAGTTGGTTTGCCAGTGACCATCGTCCAAAGCAACTTTGCCCCCAAAGCCAGGTTTTGAGCTTGGGTTTTTTTGAAGTTAAGGTCGCCTTCCAAGAGAGGTTTTGAGGTTTTTTCCCAGTTTATCAGATGCATTTTCCTTCTTGATTGTTTTCCCCTTCCCACAAGAAGCGTCTTTGGAGTGTTTCAATTTTTTGGATGATGGAGGCAGGGGCTAAAAACAACGAGCTCTGATAGATGGGTATGTTGGTCAACATGGCTTTAATCAGGACAACTTTCCCTGCTAGATTTAACCAGTTCGCCCCCCAGGAGGAAATTTTATTTTTTAGATTGTCTATCAGATGGTTCCAGTGTGAAGCTCTTGGGGCAAATTTGAATATGGGAATTCCCACGTATTTGAAGGCCTCCCAGTTGGTGTGCCCTTCCATCCCCGGAACTCTTTTAATTCCCAACATTTCATTTGGCGTAATATTCCATCCATAAATTTTGCTTTTGGTCTGGCTTATTTCACTTCCTGAGGCTGCAGCGTAAGCTTCCAACTCTTCTTTGAACTTCTTCGCTATTATAGGGCTTGCACCTCCCAACAACAGAGTATCGTCCGCAAATTGCGCATGATTTATGTCTTTCACTCCTTGTGCGATTCTTAACCCCTGGAGGTTATTTTGGACTTGGGAATTTTCCAGTTGATAGCTTAGGACTGAAGCTTGGATTGCATAGAGTAGGGGCGAAAGGGGGCACCCTTGCCTTAAGCCCCTGGAGGCTTGGAAGAACTTTTTTACTTTCCCATTCACCATAGGGGTTATCCATGGTGATCCAATACAAGCTTTTATCCAATTTACAAAGGACGGGTCAAAACCAAACTTTCTCATTACTTCAAATAAAAACCTATGTCTAACTCTATCAAAGGCATTGGCGAGATCTAGTTTAATTATCATACCTTTGTCTTTCCTTCAGACACTTGAATGTAGGGCCTCTTGAACTAGGATGATGTTATCGGCAATATGCCTACCTTGGATGAAGCCTCCTTGGTTTTCTGGGATGATGAGAGGGAGGATTGTTTTGAGTCTGTTGGCTATAACTTTGGTGAGAATTTTGTAGCTTGTGTTGCAAAGGGAGATTGGCCTGAATCGATTGAAGGTGACTGCTCCTTTCTCTTTCGGGATAAGCACCAGGAAGGCCGAGTTGGTGCTCCCACCCAACTTGCTGCTCTGTTGCGATTTCTTGATCATCTTGGTGAGATCCGTTTTAATTATTTCCCAACATTGTTGATAGAATCTGGCAATGAAACCGTCCGGGCCTGGGGCCTTATCTGGATTCATTTGGTCCAGAGCCTCCTTTATTTCCTGCTGCAATAATTCCTTAGTCATCTTGGTGTTGATATCCTCCTTAATGAGGACTGGAATAATGGAGAGAGGGTACATTTGAGGGTCTATTACTGTCCCTTACGGTTCTAAATAGAGTGCTTCAAAGGTTTCAAAGGCTACTTGTTTTATACCTTCTGGATCTGCAATTGTTTCATTTTGAACCTGAATTTCTGTCACTACTTTACAGTGCTTCCTTGCCTCCGCCTGCTTGTGGAAGTAGCTTGTATTTTTATCTCCTTCTTTCAGCCAAAGGCTTCTGGATTGTTGCCTCCAATAACTTTCTTCCTCTCTGCATGCTCTGTGCCATTGTCTTTGAAGGCAGTCCTCTTGTTGCAGGCCCTCTTGCGTGATCTCTTTGTTTTCCATTTCCAGTTGAAGGTTCTCGAGTTGTGTTTGGGCTTCTATGCGCGAGGTGATTGGATTTGGTTGGCCCTTTGCCGAAAATTTTAGAGCTATCTTTAGCCTTCTTAGTTTTTCTTCCCAGACATAAAAAGCTGAGCCCTTAACAATGCTGGTCCAAGTTTTGGAAACCAGAGGGAGAAAGTCTTTGTCTTGGATCCAAGTCGGGT
The DNA here is from genome assembly GCA_009831015.1 of Picea engelmannii. NCBI lineage: Eukaryota > Viridiplantae > Streptophyta > Pinopsida > Pinales > Pinaceae > Picea > Picea engelmannii. The sequence continues at coordinate 242,348 of ML818065.1, forward strand.
TAAATTTGAAAGGGATGGGTCCTCGGACTTGGTCGGTTTTGATTTCTAAGCGGATGGGCTTGTGATCTGAGACACTGTGGGGCAGGATCTCTGCAGTTGTTGTGAGCCCTAGTAAAAGAAAGGAGCTTTGGACAAGGAATCTATCTAGTCTGGCAGCAATGTGCCTAGGGCCTATCCTTTTATTTGTCCACGTGTAGAGTCCTTTGGCAGGCTTGATGTCTATTAGGTCCCAGGCTGAGACTAAGTCTTCCACCCATTCTCTAGCTGGGTCTCTCACTATGGATCCCCCTCTTTTTTCCTCCTGAGCTAGGGTTACATTTAGATCCCCACCTAGAATGATATTGTCAAGTTCATTTTGCTGCAAGAAGTCTTTTAGGGATTCCCAACAGTGTTTTTTTTCCTCTATATGTTGCGGCACATAGATATTGAAGAGGCTTACCAGATAACCCGAGTCTTTGTGGAGGAGTTTGGTGTGAATCCAGTGCATGCATGTGTCGGAGCTGATCAGATCTATTTTGGAGGTGTTCCACAGAGTGCAGAGCCCTCCCGAGGCTCCTCTGGCGTTTTCGGCTATTCCTTGGCTGCCTCTCCAAACGTTCAATGAAGCTTTGAGGGAGTCTTGCTGACTCATCTTGGTCTCCTAGAGGAGTAGGATGTTTGCTTTCGAAGCTTTGATTATATCCCTGAGTGATTCCTCTTTCCTTTTGCTACCAAAACCCCTACAATTCCAGGAGGTTAGAATCATCAGTTACCTTGGGGGGAGGAGTGGCCTCCTTGGGAGGCTTTGGCTTGCTTTCTAGTATGCCGAACACTGATCAATTGTTTGATAGTTAGTTGTGAACCCTTTAGGACGTCTTTGTAAGTTTCCTGGTCTCTTTCTACTTTTTTGGTTTTCCTGCCTCTTCCCGTTTTCTTTGGGGTGGCCCAAGCTTCGCTTGCGCCTTCTGAGTCGCTTCCTATCGAGATCTCCCCTTCCTCTATGTCTTGACTTCCTTCCATCCTTTGGGGGGATTTGTTTTGCTCCCCTTCTTCTGCTGTTAATTGATTTCATTTGTCTTCAGGGGTCTGGTTTCCTCTTGCTTCTTCCTCTTGGGCATCTTTACTTGGTTCTGCTTCCTCTTCGCCAATTTCCCTAGCCAATATACTGAATTTGTTCTCCTTCTCTTTGGTTCCTGAGTTTTTGGCTTGCGTTGGGACTATCTTTTCACTTCTTGGTCCTTTCGTTTTGGTTTTCCCCTTTCGAGCTTGTTGCCAGCCTTCGTCCTCTGCTTTCTCTATATTGGGGATCTTTGGGCAGTTCCTTTGGAAGTGGCTGTATTCATGACAACCTCTACACTTGAACGGAAGTTGTTCGTAATCAAGCTTTTGGAAGTGTTGCCAATCCCCAACTTTTAGTTTTATAGCTTCCGGTAGACGTACCTCCAGATCAACTTCCACACAAATCCTTGCGCGGGAGTACTGGTCTTTTGGATCTGCTCGATCGATGTAACGCCTCAGTCCATTTCCGATTGCTTGAAGCGAGGAGGGGTTCCAGCAATGTATTGGCAGATTTGGGAGTCTAACCCAGACGGGGACGTCTTTGGGCACTTCTGAGGCAGGATCAAAGCTTGGGGTCCATTGACTCAAATAGAGCCCTTGTGTGCCCATGAAGTACGGTCCATTTCTAAAGATTAAATCTCTGTCCTCCTGGGAGATGAATTCGAAGATAAAATACCCTCTCCCAACCGCATAACATATTACACTGTTTGTGATCAACGGTCTCCAGTTCCTTTGGATCCAGTTGTCTGTGGATCTGGTTGAGGGCCATAGTCCCATGAATTGACCTACTAGTCCTCGTTCTGAGAGGGAAAGTGTGACCTTCATTGGATGATCCGAGGGAAGGTCAATCTCCGGGACGACGTCTAATCTCTTTACAAAACTTGGGGGGTCTGAAGGAGGAAGCTTCTTGCTGCAGGCTGCGACGAGCTTTCGAAAGGAGGTGGTCAGAGAGGGAGGGGGCGACGGCTCCCCTCCTCCCTGAGCATCCATGGCGGCAGCTAGGAGCGAACCCTAGTTGGTCGAACCAGAGTGCGTTCCTCCCCCTATCAAGTCGATTCCCCAAAAGAAGAGAATAATAGTTTACCCGTAGATATGTATCGTTATGTATGAAGATCGCTTTTAATAAATAAGGCCTAGTGTCAACACAATAAATGTAAGAGGGCTTACTAGAAGGTTCCTCCTCTATAATGTTCTTAGGTGGTTGGTATCACTATATAAAGGGGTATAAACAATGTAATGGGCATGTTGAGAAGTATTATGTTTGGAGTGTAGCTCATTAAGAGGTTGCCCCCTCGAAGAGGCAAGTGATCAAGAGTGGATACCTTCCTTAAAAGGTTCTATTGTATGGTGTTACCGCACCCCAAGGGTTTAATAATAATAAAGTGTGGATTTATATATTCTTCTCTATATCTCTCGTGGTTATTATATCTATAGATCCTTGGTACTTAACAAGTGGTATCAAAGCACTTCTTCTGCTACGAAAAAGAGAATTTTTTTTCTATCTTGCAGGTTTTCAAATGAAGAAGAAAAAGAGGGTCGCAACACTCTAGACAATTCTTGTAGATTTCTATGTAGAATTTGATGAAACTGGATGTATATTTAAGTTCCTCTTAGAAAAACAACCACTTTCAAAAAAAATCGTTCGAATCATAGTTCAACAGACTAAGATATTGTTGATTTAAAATCAACAAATTTTCAAGGTTTTTTCCGAGGAAGGCCGTGCAATTTTGTTGATTTTTGTAGCAATTGTTACCGAATTGGCCCAAACATTACCAAGGTTATGTGGTCTAAGTGAAACCCCTTCGTCTTCCCAATTATTGAAGCCTTATGTTTCTAAATCTGCTTTTTGGCTTTTCTAGAAGGGCAATCATTTTTTATATGACCATTATTGATGACATAGATTACAATGAAAGGGAATTTCTTCATAATCACATAATTGGGTAAAAATTTGATTACCCACATCTTCTTCCACGCATTCAGGAAAACCCAACATTAAATTTTCGACTAGAATTTTTGCCATGAATTTTGATGCCAATGGGATAAATTTAAAATCAACAAATTTTCAAGGTTTTTTCCGAGAAAAGCCATGCAATTTTGCCGATTTCTGTAGCAATTGGTACTGAATTGGCCCAAACAAATTGGTACCAAATTGGCCCAAACATTACCAAGGTTAGGTGGTCTAAGTGAAACCCCTTTGTCTTCCCGATTATTGAAGCCTTCTGTTTCCAAATATGCTTTTTGGCTTTTCCACAAGGGCAATCATTTTTTATATGACCATTATCGATGACATAGATTACAATGAAAGGAAATTTTTTCATAATCACATACTTGGGTAAACATTTGATTACCCACCTCTTGTTCCATGCATTTAGGAAGACCCAACCTTAAATCCATTTCAACTAGAATTTTTGCCACGAATTTTGATGCCAATGGGATAAATCTTTCTTGAAACCCCATAATACAC